>OU696570.1:14133519-14198519 GCA_916048095.2 Sacculina carcini | reverse complement strand
TAGCCACAAGTATGTCTACAATCCATCGTGTGGCAGCAATTCTGTGGAAAATCTACACTTACTCCACGCTTGTTTTACTAACTTTGGTTTTTGTGGCGTTAGAAATACAATGCCCCACACAGGATATACTCAACAACAAAACTAACAAATTTCCACTGATTTTTATGTACTTAGAAAAAAGTTGAGAGCACACAAATGTATATTGACTGCAGTACAGTACTAATCAACGTTACTAACACATTACACTTTTAATAGCAGGCAGTGTTTGGATTATGTTTACCATCATTTTTGGCATGTATTTTACAATTGCAATTTTTTTGCAGAACTGTTCATTATTCGCAGCCTTGTATGTGTCAAATTTTTTAATGTTGTTAATTTTTGCCTCTGAATTTGTCCACTATAATCTACATTCTTTTTGTGTTCACTTCGGCAATGCTCCCTCCTTGCTGAATTGGCACAATGGCTGCGAATAATAAGAGTAAAAGTGTGTGCACACACGACTGGTGAAATGATGTTGCACATGTAACGCCCTCTATCTAGGCTGAGGACGAGCTGCGCGCTCTGCAGAAGAAGCTAGGCACACTGGAGAATGACTTCGACATGGCCCAGGAGTCGCTGCTCGCTGCCCAGACCAGTCTCGAAGAGAAGGACAAGGCTCTGACGTCCGTGAGTCGGATCAAAGCGGCGGAAAAGTCATGAACACCCATGACAGTCCGCTCATCATTACTGCATCTGCAGTCTCAAATTATTTGTCCGTTGTTTTGTTGTTGTATTGTTTATCAGTGCAGTGTGTCCTTGTTCTTGTGGCTCGTGTTGGTCGCTGGTAGTTAGACGGTAGAAGGTGAGCGTGGTAGGTTTTTTGCTGAGCAGCGTTGTTTTGCATGTCGGTCGGTGCTTTACGAGTAGTATTTATCGTGTCTAACATTCACCCTGTTGTATCTTGGCTCGCTGGCAAACAGACCGAAGAGGAGTTGAGAGCGCTGCAGAAAAAAATGCAGCAGACTGAGAACGAACTGGATCAGGTGCAGGAACAGTTGACCCAGGCCACCACCAAGCTCGAGGAGAAGGACAAAGCTCTCCAGAACGTGAGTGGTTGCCTTTTGTTGCGAGAGGCCGTTGTGAACTAGCGGTTAAATTGGATGTGTGTCTCTCTCCTGTCTCCTGTCTTTCTATCTCTATTCTCTCTTCTGTGTTCTTCTTCTGCCTATGTGGATGTGTGTGTGTGTGGGACTGTCATGCTCGGTCGTACCAAGGCCGAGGATGAGGTGAGGGCATTGCAGAAAAAGATGGGACATTTGGAAGGCGACTTCGATTTTACGACAGAGAAACTTGCGGCTGCTACCATTGAGTTGGATGAGAAGGAGAAGGCCTTCTCGAATGTAAGTGTCCGACTAACACGATAGGAAAGCTTGCCCAGTGAATTGGAGTGACTCCGCAAGGTTGGATGTCTTCGAGGTGTTCTGCCCGCTGGAGATTCACGAGTCTAACTGTCCTAGAAGCAGTGCTACTTGTTGTTGCTAGATCCATGTAGCATAGTTGGCAATATTTATCGTGTAGTTTCAGTAGCGAAACAGTGAAGACCAAATGGTGTTGCCCAACATCTGGGATATATTACCGTTAAAATAAAGACAGTTGGCGATATTGGGCTCACTAATTTGTAGCATATCAAAAAGGGATAAAATATGGTAAAACTTAAAATATTTTTTAGGAAACGAATAAATCTATTAAATACTGAAGTAAATTTAAAATCAAGAAAACGGCAATCGCTTGGTTTTCAACTGGAAATTTGACTTTAATTTGCTTGCATATGCAAAAGCAATTAGTTAGTTGTCTAGTTTTCATCTAGTCCTCCTCTTTGCTATGTGTTTGCTAGTTGATCACCGTAGAGATTTTTACATACTGGTAATCAGTTAAGATAATTATTCTGCATTTTGATCGTATTTATTGTTTTGCCCTGTAGAAATATCGGTGATGTAGAATACAAGTGCATGTCGTCTTAGTGGCGAGAATTTGGGCCAGATAGATAGTGGAAATTTTACATCTCAATACATTTTCTACGTGGAAAATTAACTAATTTATTAAAACTAATTAAAAAATATCACTTGATGAAAGCTGCATATACTGTAAAATTAAAGGTTGGGGTAATTTTTGTTCGCCAAATTCTGTCCGTTCGGAAACGTCTCAATACATCTGCAGAATATTCTAATACTACTGATTTAATTCGCACTCGAAATTCTTGAGCAGGAATTGTTCTTTTTAGAGCTTGTATTCTAAGCCTGTCTCCAGAGTTCAGTATGTAATATATTATGCCCAAATTGATGAGTTTTTGCATTAGAATTAGTATAGAGAATATGATTTTTGAGTTCAGCAACTTGAACTCTGTCATACTCAGTATTTCACTATATTACATTTAGCTAAGATGATTATATTACATTTAGCCTGGATTGACATGTAATATTTGACGATTGTCACGCGGTTTTTGTATAAAATAATTTCCATGGGCATAGCTGAATTTGTAAAAAAAATTTGCTTACAGAAAATGACCATAGATATTTTCACAGGAATTTCTGAGGCACTCATTTGGCATACCATTGTTGATGTATCGGACCTCTAGTGGTAGAATTGAGAACTAGCGGCCCAACCTTTCCGCTGCGGCGTGATCGGTGTCCATCACACGCTGGGTGTTCTAGTTGGGTTTGGTTCGTGGGTGTTGTTTCGTTTCGTGTTTGTTGCTGTGTTGTAAATTGCTGAAATGCAGCCCCAAAGCAATGCACTGTTAGGTGTACTCAAGCAGAAAATAACTCAGACTAAAGATGAGTTGGAGGCGAAGCGAGATGAATGTGATGAGTTTAGGAAGCAACTCAACGAGGAAATCAGACGGAGGGAAGAAGTAAGCATGCTTTTTCTCTTTTATTGGTGTTCTTTCTCGTATTGTATATTCTTACAAATGTTCAGCTCATGTTTTATTCATTAGTTTATGATTTTTCTGGTGTGGCATACCTACTTCCGAATCTTGTGGTCTTGTGGGTTTATCCGGGTTTTGGTGTTTTATTTATGCTAATTTTTGAGGCGTGACTGTTTGTTATTTTCTTTCATGTGCCGTCTTGGAACCTTTTCTGTCTGGCTGATATTTTATGTCATAAATATGGGCGTGGCTCAATATTTGGTCGTTGTCTGCGTCGGTGTTGAGCGTTGGGGCAACAATTTGAGCATATTTCGGTGCTCTTGTTCTTTCTCTCTAGTTTTTTTGTATTTGCTTATAATATTTCGTACTGATAGCCTTTTAATCTATAAAATTCTGAGTTGGGTGTGGTTTAAACTTGCTGGTTAGCAGGTTGATTTCGTTATGTCCATGCTTGCTTTATCTGACTGTATACACTCCCACCTGTGCTGTCTCGCTTTGAATAAATTTTGCACCTGGTCGCGGGTGGCATTGTTGGACATCATTCGCATGACCTTGAAACGAGGACGGTGGTCATAATCCCGTCTGGTGCCTGTGTATGTATGTGTGTGTGTATGTGTATGTGGCATCATGATAGCGCGGAAGCCATATCATGAGCCTCAAGCGGCGGTCCTATGCAATTTCTGTATTCTATCATGCTTTCATTGCGTTTTTCCTATTGCTTCTGATAAATATTGTCATTTCGCGACCTGATCGCCTTTGAACGTGCTGTATTTGGATCGGTCATTGGTATGTGAGTCGACTCCAATGTGTAGAAACTATACGAAACAACCCGCTGTGAGCCCATCAACAAAGTCCACTGAATGGTAGATACAAGCGCCAAGGCTAAGGAACAAACCCTGAGTCAGATTCGAACCGCCAACCTCTGTGCGACAGGGCTTAAGCGCCCAAGCAGCCGAACTTATCCACAGCCTAGGCTATAATTTCCACTTGCCAGTGTCATTGGAGGCAGATAACATAGTCTTTAACAGATAGTCTTGTTGTGAGATCAACACTCGACCAGGACTGGTCGTCTCGCCATGTTTCGTCATGTTTCGTCATGTTTCGTCATGTTTCGTCATGTTCATCGTTAATGCATGTCAATTGACAGAGTGACATGTTGGATTCGTCCAGTAGCCGCCCCCAGTGTATGTGTGCGTGTGTGTGTATGCCAGTCAGTGTGTGCCTTATTTGGTCATGAGTTGTGTGGTGATGCATAGTTTTGGCGGACGCTTCAAGACATCGAATGCTGGACCTGTGCTCTCTGTATGTATGTGTGTGTGTATGTGTAAGCCGTCAATGGGCACAACACGTAGCTTTACGTCGGTGTAGTCGATATGTGTTTGTATGCTTGTCTGTCTGTGTCGCTGTGTATTTGTGGGTGGTTGCAACATCGTGCGGTGATTATTTCAATGATGATGAAGTTGCACGGGATACTTGTACACGCTGACACACATTTGTCACATTCTAAGCAACGTAACTACACACACACACACATACACACACACACACACACACACACACACACACACACACACAGTGGCGACGCCGAGTTGGGGGGCTTGGAGGGGGCTGAACCCCCGAATTGTGCCAGATATCCCGAGTTCCCCAAAACTCTTGATCCTGTTGATCTTGTTGATTTTGATTCTAGTTCCTCGTGTTTCTCAGGCCCTCGCATCTTTTCCTCAGCCCCACCCCTTCTCCCAGCCCTCCACCGTGACAAATCCTGGCACCGCCACTGTACACATTCGTCTTGTGCACGTGAATGTGTAATGTTCACACACCACTCGTGAATGTCATTGGATGCATGCAGTGTGCAACTGTGCAATTGCACGTTTTCTTGTGCAGATTTGGGATGAGGCAATATACAGGCTCGCTCTCACTTGTACACATAAACACACACACATACACACCAACATACACTCTCACACACACACACTCACACACACACACACACATACATACACACACGTGCACACACACACACACACATACATACACTCACACACATACACATCAACACACATACATACACTCACACATATACACACACACTCACACAGAGACATACACATACACACACATGCATTCACACACGCGCGCGCACATACATACACACACACCAACACACCAACACACGGACACACTTACACACACAGACACACACACACACGCACACACATACATACATATGCACTCACACAACGCAACTGTGCTTGTCCGTGTCGGATTAACTTGCAGCAGAAATAGCCATAGCTTGTATGTGTGTGTGTGTGTGTCAGTGTGTTTTGTGAGTGCGTCAGTGTGTATGTGTGTGTGGGTGTGTCTGTGTGTGCACGTTGCAAGATTGGATGCAAAATCGTCGGCGTCGATGTTGTTGCTCATCGAATGTTGCACATTGTATGTTGCAACGTGCAACGACTTCCTGTCTTTGTGTCGTGTTTTTTGTTTTTTGTGTGACTTCTGCGTTGACATGCCAATGTATATGTGTGTGTGTGTATCAGTGTTAGTGTGTGTTTGTGTTTGTGTGTGTGTGATGTGGTGACAATGATGCGTGGTTTGTGCAGGATGTTTGGCGTTTTGTACTGAATTGAAACACGCACACACCTACACACACATACATACACGCTCATTACCTTGATGCTCAACGAACATGGAGAAAAAGCATCATCAGAAGAGAACTAATTTCTTCAAATGAAATGGAATTAACATAATTGGCGAATAATTTGCTCTAGGAGTGCTCTGATGGCATAGTTAATTGCTCATAGTTGATTGTGTTCTTAGATGTGTTGTTTTAGTATTTCATCGACCTAGGAATTCCAATCACATTGGTCCGGCTATAATGAATCAGTTTTGGCGCTGTTGTTTGAGACGTTTCTGAGATCGGACGATTGGTATTGTTTCTGTCGAGCTTTGTCATTGAAATCAACGAGTTAAATCAATTTCAAAAAGTTCACAAATTTTTCTCGTGATTAATGTGAAGTAACTGTGCTGGTGTCTTTTGCTAATTATTGTTGTGTGTGTGCGTGTGTTTTGTCTGATTCCATTTCGTTCTCCTGCCCCGTTTTGTGGCGTTGAATCTGACTATTATTCCGTCATATTATACGTTATTCAATGTTCTCTTTCTTCAATCTATTCTATCATTTGCATCTCTACATCGTCTTCATCGCCAACCCCTCCTCCAACGTATGGTTTCATGATTTCTTCCACTTATGTATTTATCATTCATCTACTTTCGCCACCACCAACAACTCCACCTCCAACACACCCATGATCTCCACCACTTCCTTCACCATCTACATCTCCGACTATCTTCACCTCCATCTCCTCTACCTCTGACTATCATCACCTCCATCTCCTCTACCTCCGACTATCATCATTTTCATCTCCTCTACCTCCGACTGTCATCACCTCCATCTCCTCTACCTCCGACTATCATCACCTCCATCTCCTCTACCTCCGACTATCATCATTTCCATCTCCTCTACCTCCGACTATCATCACCTCCATCTCCTCTACCTCTGACTATCATCACTTCCATCTCCTCTACCTCCGACTATCATCACCTCCATCTCCTCTACCTCCGACTATCATCACCTCCATCTCCTCTACCTCCGACTATCATCACCTGCACTGGCACGCTTATCGTGCGGTAACAGGCCGAGGGTGAGGTGTCAGCGCTGGGTCGTCGTATCCAGCTGCTCGAGGAGGACCTGGAGCGGTCGGAGGAGCGTCTGGCCACGGCCACCACCAAGCTGGCCGAGGCGTCTCACTCGGCCGATGAGTCGGAGCGGTCAGTAAGCCAACATTGTTTCTTGCTCACTGTCACCAGTGGTTCCCAACCCCCGCGGTCGCCACTCAAAATTGCACCACCAAACTATCTAAGCTATTGGGTCGCTAATGCTTCGCAAAAATATATTGCCACTAAAATTTATTATAATTTCGTGGTGTAATAATTAAATTACTTGATGCATAGTGCTAGAATTCTGAGCCGACCATAATTACATTATAATCGTGATTTGATCCAAACATTCCTTTAATAAATTAAATTGAAACCACAATCATTACACATACACATTTTGTAGGATTGGGTCGCGAAGTTTGGTTTGTGCGAAATTTTGTGTCGCTGTGGTAATAAAGAGGTTGAGAACCACTGATACCGAGTCATGTGACACTGTTTTGTCGCCGGCTGACACTAAGGTTTCGCTAGACATCCGCCCCGTAACGTAGACTGTTTGTGTAGTGTACCTACTGTGTGTGTGTGTGCGTATAGCTGTGTGTTTGCCATCATGCTGTCTAGTGCCGCTACCAAACCCGACTTTCCCCAGCTGTTTTTGGACGTTGTTGTTGTTTTTCTGTCGGTCAAGCTTTTTGTCTTTTTCAACATTGATTTGACTTTTACTAATCACAGCATTTTATGCAAATGTGTGTGTGTGTATTTTTTAATCATTTGCCTTTTGTGAACCACTCGAGGATAAGCTCAGTCGCTGTAGACTGTTCAACCTTCACCTGTGTGTGTGTCGGTGTGTGTGTGTGTCGGTGTGTGTGTGTGTTGGCGCTTGGTAGTCAGCGTAAAGCGCTAGAGAATCGCACTAACACCGAGGAGGATCGCATCTCGATTCTCGAGGCGCAGCTGGTGCAAGCCAAGGCCATCGCTGAGGAGGCAGACAAGAAATATGAAGAGGTAAGCGCTGTTTGAGTCAACCGACCCCCATCCCACTCCTCCCCATCCCCCCACACACACATCACTAGCATTCCAGTAAGTGGATGAATTGTAATTGGCTCATGAGGCCTGTATAACTCGGGCCATTGCAGCAGCAATTTCGTGCAGACGAACATTTTAGCGTTATATAATTAAGTAATTATTGTTATTGTCAATGTGAATGAACAGGGAGATTGGGAATAGCGCGAACGCGGCTGATTTCTTGACTGCAGTGTGCATGCTAGTTGCTAGTCAAACGACAGAGCTTGAAACAGAGACAAGAGCGATAACATTGGAAAAGTAAAGCTCATAATGTGAAGTGAAATCAGAACCGCTGACAAACACTAACAACTAAAACTTACAGCAACAGGCAACCCTCATCAACCACGATTATATTAATAATTGAGCACATAACATTTAAATTATATCTTATATTATGTAAATTTATCATGTCATGATAAGTTATATTAACGTGTTTTATTCCAGATTTGGAAGGCGTTGCGCTTTCCCTTCTGATATACCGATGTCAGAATTGTGTTCGTCTGTTTTGAATTGTGTTCTGTTGTGATACCGTGGTGACATGCCAGTACAAGTGTGACACCTAGTGACTTTCTGGCATGTTAAATGCTGATGCATGAAGCGTATCAGTGTCGTGCATCATTTCATTATGCGCCAATACGGGAATCTGGAACCTAACTAAATGTGGGTTTCTCCCAACTGATAACTCCACACACACACAATCGTTTGTCTGTGTTTGTGTGTTCTCGTTTGTGATTCATGCAAAGATGCTCTGCTGATGAATATTTTCTCGGTATTGTTGCATGTTGAGTGTTTTTGATGTCAGAGACCGGGCTTGCTTGGTTTCATTATCGTTGTGGCTGAAATTATGTTAGATTTGTTCATGTAGTTGATGTTGTCGTAACGAGACGCTTACTTTATTTCACGAATTTCGTGGGAGTGTTGCAGACGTTCTGCCTGGCTTCATTTTTATCAGCTTATTTGGAATGATTTCTTCTGTGATGTCACGATGTTCTCTCTGTTTTTGTGCTGGTGTGTATGGCGATCAAGGTGTAATTAAGGTGGTTACGGTGTAATAGTCAATGATAGTCTCTGTGCAATGGTGGTGATGACAGCATGCGCAAGGTGTTGGAGAACCGCAGTTTGTCGGACGAGGAGCGTATGGACGCTCTGGAGAACCAGCTGAAGGAGGCTCGATTCTTGGCCGAGGAGGCTGATCGTAAATACGATGAGGTGTGATGTTTGCCGTGTGTGTTTGTGTGTGTGTGCCGTTTACTCACACTAACACCCTGCACCTGACTGCTGTGTGTGCCGATCTTGTGGGCAGCGACTGTTTGTCGTTGGGCGACTGGGACAGATTTCAAGGTGTTCCTTTATCAACCGTGCAATGTGCTGATGGCGGTGGTTTCACAGAATTCGCGGGTCGAAATCCAATGGATCTTGTATACATTGCATCCAATGTCCACTTTAGTGGAGTGTGATTATGATTTGGTACTCTTCCAACGGTTTTAACTGAATGAAAAACTAGCCGAGATCATGGTTTTTGTTTGTCCGGGACACTTGGTGCACGCTTATTTCACTGGGAATCGCCGTTGACAACCGTCCTGTAGATGAAAGCGTTGTGTTTCTAGTGTTGCCACTAGTACTGATGCAACGGTTGGTGTTGCAACATTGCCGAAACATTGATCAATACTTCTACCCTGTATTGTCGGATATGCAATATTTTCTTGTGAGCATATTTGTTTTTAACTAACCAATAGCGGTGTGTTGTTGCAACTCACCAGATATGTCGAGTTGATCAACAAAAGTTCTTTTTTCGCCTCGTAGTCGGCCCTGTTTTTGTGTGTCGCTGTTTTTTCTGGCGACACCTTGCTTGCTTGCTTTCCTCTCCAGACATTTAGACATCTAGAGTGCGGGCCGTGTTCTTGTCACGTTCTGTTTTGACGCAAACTCTTTTTGTTGGCCACTTGCATGTTTCCAAATAGTGTGTTTACAACCTACAAGACCCTGGGTGTGTATGCTATTATGTGTGTGTGTATTGGTAGCGAGTTATGTGCTGTCATCATCTATTAAGCATACATCACATTCACTGCCGCATTGTGCCTATTTTCCCGAAGGTTCTCTCATGTCTTCTGGTGGCTAATGTTCTTGTTTCCTGTGTTGTTTGTTTATCAATGTACTGCACGCTCATTGTTCAGCCGTCTGATTCTCGGTTCTGTTCTGTGCTCTGCTCTGTTAAATCATGCTCATTGATCGCTCCAAGCTGTTGCATCCTCTCACTCAATCAATCCTTGCTGATCTTGCAACATGATGCTCCCAGAACCATCCTATATACACGTGTGTGTGTGTGTGTGTGTGCGACGGACGGCCAGGTTGCTCGTAAGTTGGCCATGGTTGAGGCGGATCTTGAGCGAGCTGAAGAGCGTGCTGAAACTGGCGAATCGTAAGTCGCCATGTGTGTGTGTGTGTGTTTGTGTGTTTTCAGTGTTGTTGACACACTGTGTGCCTAGTCGTTGAGTTGTTTTGGCGGCTGAATTTTTCACTCACTACGAACTAATATCCGCGTTTGTCTCTCTGTGCGTGTGTGTGTCTTTGTGTTTCCGTGCCAGTGTGTATGTGTGAGTGCGCTCGATTTTGTGTGTGTTGTATGCGTATTCTAACCATTTGCGGGCCAGGACCCAGTCGTGTGTGTGTGTGTGTGTGTGTGTGTGTGTGTGTGTGTGTGTGTGTCCGTATTTTAGGCGAGTGTTAACAAGTTGTGTGTGTGTGTGTGCGCGTGTGTTTTCCCTTCGCAGCTCTACTTCACCTTGGACGCATGTGCTTCATGGACTCGTGTTCGTGTGCTTGTGTGATCTAACCTTTGTGCATGTGCCTGTGTGTGTGTGTGTGTGTGTCTGTGTGTGTGTGTGTGTCTGTGTGCCAGTCTGCGAGGAAGGTGGTGATGTTGGAGTCGGATCTTGAACGTGCCGAAGAGCGGGCTGAATGTGGAGATACGTCAGTGATACTGTCCCTTGCAGACCCACCCACTCACACACACACACACACACACACACACACACACACACACACACACACACACACACACACACACACACACACACACATACACTCACTCACGCACACACACACACACACACACACACATAATCGTATACTGTCACTTAAACAAAATAGTTTTTTTCTTTATTGAAAATATGGCTCGATCATTTATTACTGATAAGTCGTTACTACACGGTAGTTACATTACTAAGTCATTACTACACGGTCGTTGACTGGCGGTTGTAACTGTATGTGTATGTGTGTGTATGTGTGTGTGTGCTGGCAGTAAAATAGTTGAGTTGGAAGAGGAGTTGCGCGTGGTGGGTAACAATCTCAAGTCACTGGAAGTCTCCGAGGAGAAGGTGTGTATGTCTGTCTGTCTGTCTGTATGTATGTGTGTATGTTGGTTGTGTCGGCGGAAGGTATTATGTGTGTGTCTTATCTACCTTGTTGTATTATATGTACTGTCTTATAGGTGATATGTATCTTGTACGTTAATTACCTTGTTACACCTTATATACCTTGTGGCTTATACTCTCGTTCTATGCTTATACTTTCGTTCTATGTTTCTTTCTCTCACCGCGTGCGCGTGTATGTGTGTGTGTGTGTCTACGTGTGTATGTAGTTGACAGCTGGGGTGTGGTTATAATATGGGGTTATTTGTGGTAATTGCAGGTAATTGTGTATTTCATATCTTCTCACCTTATTTGCTTTTCGCCTACACTCAGAGAGTGTGTGTGTGTGTGTGGCAAGATTTATCTTCCTTCCTGTCGCCCTCTGTATGTATGTATGTGTGTGTATATGTGTGACATAGGCCAATCAACGTGAAGAGGCTTACAAAGAGCAAATTAAACAATTGACCAACAGACTGAAGCAGGTAGACATGTTTGTATGTGTGTGTGTGTAGGTAGGTGTGTTTGTGTGACCCCTGTATGCGTGTGTGTGTGTGTGTACCTACTAATTGTGTCTAACTGGTCTATTTCCACACTTGTATGTGTTCGTGTGTGTGTGTGTGTGTGTGTTGGTGTTTGTGGCTCCCTGGTGATATATTAGGCTCGCGAGAGAGATGACGATTTTGAGCGTCAAATATCGCTGATGACACAGCGCTTGAAACAGGTGTCTTTCTTTCTTGTGTGTGTGTTTGTGTTTGGCGAATTTCGGCTTTGCGCGGCAGATATTCTAGCGACTCTGATTGCTGTGGCGTTTTTTCAGCGCTTGCCGAGTTTTGCTGGCTATATTTGTGATGTGTGTGCGTGTATGTGTGTGTGTGTGTGTGTGTTGGAATGACTGTTATATTTGGTATCTGATGTCGGGTTATTTTTTCGTCACGACAGAATATCGGCGCTAGCTGAGGACAGAGGCATATTGCTGGTATAATGTGTGCCAGTAGAAACAGTAGAAATGCTCACACACTCTCTCCCTCTTTCTGTGCAGGTCTGATCAAGCAAACTCGGGGCACTTTGGCCAAATACCACACACAAACACACTGACACACATGTACCTTGTGTATATGGGGCTAGTTTTGAGGCCAATAATGGCAGAGAGCGGTCTCTGTGGGCAGGCAGATTGTTAGGCTGGTGATTCACTGATTGTTGCAAGCCCACGGCCATTGATTGTGGTGGATTGCATGCAAGCGTGGCAGGTATGAATGCATTTGTACTGTTGCATACCAACACCGCTGCCAGCTGCTCCTGTGCTCTTTCCGCGGTCCTCATTCGCTCTTTCCTTCGTGCGTGTAGAGTTTTCACCTGTGCAAACGTGTGTTGGCATCTGACTGTGCTCATACACACATGTCCATATATGGAGGAATATTAGTTCGGCGTCATGAGTACAAAGTAGCGTGTGTGTGTGTTTGTGTGTGTGTGTGTGTTGATGCGTACGCTTATGAGAAACTCAACCAACACCGACTAGCGGTCTTTTTTCTGTCTAACACACATTGTTCCATTGCTGTTTCCACATTCCTCTATAGAATTTCGACAATTTCGCCTGACGACTGTCTAACATTTTTCTGTGTGTGTATTTTTGTTTACCCGCTAGCTGTTAGTGTTGTACGCTTGTGTTTGTATGAGCGTGTGTGTGTGTTTACTGACATGCTAATAACTACCCCTTGCCCGTCCCCGTTGTCGGTCTGCCCCCCGGTCGTGTGTGTTTGTGGTGGTGCACAGGCCTCTCAGCGCGAGGAAGTCTACGACGGTAAACTGCGCGAAACTGAGACCCGGTGGAAGGAGGTACATACACACTGACACACACACACACACATACACGCACACACACACACACATACACGCACATAAGACAGATAAATGAGAGCCATTCTAAATACACATGTTCTTTATCGACAAAGAAAATGTTCATAATCCGAATATGCTCGAATTTGCTGCAACTTAAGGATTAAATATCAAGCCTCTTATGAAATTCAGGGTTAGAAAGATAGCCAGAAAGAAAGCTTCTCTGATAGCAGAAGATTGATTGTCAACCAGGTGAGAACACATTCAAAATTCAAGAATTACATCAGCACAAATGGAATGCAGGACACACGAGTGTTTCACTATTTTCTCTGCGAACACACACACACACACACATACAAACTGACTTGCATCTACTGACTGTATGTGTGTGTGTTGGTGTGCGAGTGCAGGCTGAGGCTCGTGCTGAGTTTGCCGAGCGTTCCGTGCAGAAACTGCAGAAAGAAGTCGATAGACTGGAAGGTATTGTCTATTGCTCCCGCTTCGTACTCTCTCTCTCTCTCCCTCTCTCTCTATCTCTCTTACACATACATACATACACATTCCTTCTCTCATGATAGCGGCAAGTGCGTCTAATACCTTTGCTTACACACAAATGTGTGTGTGTGTGTGTTGATGTGATTTGCCCGTCGTCCAATGAGCCATTAGAGAATGAGTAATAACTAACTCATTTCGTAACTCACCTGTCAGTGTTGTGTTTCTTTCATCTGTGCTTATCATCTATTCTCATGCTCTTGTGTTTCTCCGGTGTTTCTTGTCTGTTTTGTTTTCATGTTTCTCTCCTGAGCTTATAGTGTTTATCGACCATCTTGTCGAAGTTTCTTGTTCATGTTCCTCGTGTTTTGCGCGTTTAATCTCAACTTTTCTTGTGTTTCTTATGTTTCTATTGTGTTTCCTGTATATTTATTATTTTTCCTGTTGAGTTTCTCGTCTGTTTCTCTTGTTTCTGGTCTCTGTTTCTCTTGTTTCTTGTATCTGTTTCTCTTGTTTCTTGTCTCTGTTTCTCTTGTTTCTTGTCTCTGTTTCTCTTGTTTCTGGTCTCTGTTTCTCTTGTTTCTTGTATCTGTTTCTCTTGTTTCTTGTCTCTGTTTCTCTTGTTTCTTGTCTCTGTTTCTCTTGTTTCTTGTCTCTGTTTCTCTTGTTTCTTGTCTCTGTTTCTCTTGTTTCTTGTCTCTGTTTCTCTTGTTTCTTGTCTCTGTTTCTCTTGTTTCTTGTCTCTGTTTCTCTTGTTTCTTGTCTCTGTTTCTCTTGTTTCTTGTCTCTGTTTGTCCCCGTATTCTTCTTGTTAACCCCGCTGGTGCGCCGCTAGGTGTGCGGGCAGTTTGTATGTGTGTGTGTGTGTCTGCGCCTGTGTGCTTGTACATGCAGCCCGGCTTGACAGTGTGAAACTGACTCAGTTTTCTTACTGATCTCAATTAACACAGACGCCAGGTGATTTTGCCAGACCGTGTTCGCTCTTGTTTTCTGTTTCTCCTTCTGGCCGTATTATTGTGTTTGTGTGTGCTTGTTCTGTTTGCCAGTGTGTGTGTGTGTGTGTGTATTAGCCCCGCCCAAGTTGGTATTCTTGTTTTAGCCAGCCGGGTCACGTTGGGTTTGTGTTTGTTTTTTTTGTGTGTGCATTTTTTTGTGCCAATCGGCACGCCGTATTTTTCCAGGCAGTTGAGATTTTTTGCCATTTAATCTGTAGTTTTGTGTGTGTCGGTGGTAGTGAACGTTGTGCATGTCCGCCGCGTGTGTGCGTGTGTGTGTGTGTGTGTGCTTTTTATGCTTGTTTGTGTGTGACCCGTATTGTGTATGGCTGTGCATGCAGACACGTTGGAAACTATTCGTCACCAGCACCGTTGTCTCCAGGACGAAATGGACACCACACTGCAGGATATACAGAACTTGTGATGTGTGTGTGTGTGTGTGTGTCGCTCCTACATTCCATCTCACCTTTATTCTCTCTCTCTCTCTGTGTGTGCTTTATTTCTGACTCAACCTCTGTTTATTTCTTGTGTGTGTGTGTGTGTGTGTGTGCTTGATTTGCGTGTGTTGACGGCATGGATAATTGCGGCATGTTTTTGTACAGGTGAGCTTTCATAAGCAATGTTTTATGCGCACGTACACACACACACACACACACATGCATACACGAGCACGATAATTTTTTCTCGGGCGGTCCAGTTTTAAGCGGTGATTTTGTTGCCGTTTTGCAATTGTGCGGTGTTTTCGTAATTGTTGCACGTTTTTTGTGGATGTTATTTTCTGCTCTTTTTCTTGGGCTGATGAGCGGGCGCGTTGTCGATAAGACACACACTTTGTTAACATTTGATTTTTAAATCGAAAATAATAAATTAACGATTGTCTAACTTTTTGTTGTTTTGTTCGTCTGCTGTGTTTTTTTTGGTGGACGAAGATGAAACTTCCAATTTCCGGCACTGTTTTTCCAATGTCCGCATTCTTGGCTTTGACAGAGCGCAGGTTTTTTTCGTACACATCTACACAGGTGTGTGTGTATGTGTGTGTGTATGTGTGTGTGCATGCAGACGACTTGGTCACAGAGAAGGAGAAGTTCAAGTCCATCTCAGACGAGTTGGACACGACATTCTCCGAGATGTCTGCCTACTAACACTCTGCGTGCTCAGTCTTCAACACTGGCTTCCTCTCTCTCTCTCTGTCCTGCTGTTGCGCGTTCCCAGTATGTTCCTGCTCCTGCGTTGCTCTTATATGTGTGTGTGTGTGTCAGGGTGTATGTAGCCAGTGGTGACGGTTTGTACGCCGAAAATTCTTTGGTTTCACTTTTCACACAGTGTGCTTGTCTGTCCGGGTGTCTTATGTGTGTGTGTCGGTCATTGTTTGTATGTGCGCGTCTGTGCGCAACGTTCTGCAGCTGAAAATGTGTTGTTGGGCGCCGGGGTTTTATCTTGTGTCGAGGCGTGTGTGTGTGTGCTGATGCGTGCGTGTGTGCTGATGTGTGTGTGTGTGCTGGCGGTGTGCGCGTGCTTGCGACAGATGAGCTGGTCAACGAGAAGGAGAAGTACAAGGGAATCGCCGACGAAATGGACACAGCGTTCGCCGAACTGTCTGGCTTCTAGAAACTTCGATCAAACTGTGCCCTGTGTGTGTGTGTCTGTGTGTGTGTGTGTGTGTGTGTGTGTGTGTGTGAGGATGTGGGACATTGGGTCGTGTTGATGATCATTGGAGATGCTGACCTTCAAACACTGCTCTTGTCCTAGCTTCTTTCACACACTATACACACTCACACACGCGCACACGTGCCTTTTCTCTTCGTCTCTCTGTTGGTCTAAGATTATTTCTATTTGTGTGTGTGTGTGTTTGTTTGTTGAATCACGAATCTCGCCATTGCTACAGTGCCTGTTTGTATGTGTGTCCGTCTGTCTGCGAGAATTGTGAGCCGTACATGTGTGTGTGTCCGTGTGTGTGTGTGTGAGTGTGTGGACTCGATTGGACATGGCAGTTAAATTTTAGCAGGCTCGACAAGAATTTTGCACGCGTATTGTGGTGAAATTACAAGTTGTGCATTACTCTACATAAATATAGCGCTGCATATATATATATGTGTGTGTGTATAAGAAGCGCACTTGTCTGTTCGTTTAATAATAACTAATTTTCAATCTCCTGCTGTGTTTCTTTTTCTGTCTGTGTGTGTGTGTGTGTGTGTGGCGGGTTGGTTTCTGTGTGGATGTATCGTTTGGCAGTCGACAAGAGGTTGGTTTTACACGGCGTAGTCGGTTTGTCGCAAGGCGGATTTGCCCGCATAAATATAGTCTTCGACTACTGCTCAAGGGTGACGTTTCAACACACACATACATACAGGTTATATTGAACCTCGTAACAAAAGGGCGAACGAGTGTGTGGCACAAACTCACTAGGATCACGTTGCTAGATACTGCGACCAATAGGGATTAATCCAGTATAAAGTTCAACCAAAACAACTGGACTCGACCGGCATTTTGTCTGGTCACATGACTGTGTGTGGACATTTCTACAACTTGACTGCTACACTTGATGCGAGTGTCAACCTTCAAACAATTGATGAAGAGCTGTGCGTTCAGCTAGTCCAGGGGTCACCAAACTTTTTTCACAGTGGGCCGGATAACTGAAAGAATGAAGAGCGCGGGCCGCATAATCATTCTGTTCAATACTTGCGAGCCAGAACGAAAGCTCTGGGAGAAAAGACGAAAAACTAAGCTTAGCATTCCATGTTAATCAGAAAACAAAGACAACTAACATTTTATTTACTAAAAAGTTTTCAAAGAAGGCGACGTAAGCAAAAAGATACATTAGACCTAGTGTGCACATATCTGAATCTCACAAACTAAACAGCAAAAAAGTGAGATTTGTGAAACTGACGTTTGGCTTTCAAGATATTATCAATGTTTGGTTTGGAATTGCTGCATCAAATTAAGAGAATTGCTTTAAAATGTTCATCAGTCAGTCTCATTCGACGTGTTGACTTCACATACTTGAAAAACATTTTGAAAATGTTTGCTCACAGACATAAGTTGTTCCAAATACTGATGGCATACCAGCGGCAAATTTCTTCAATTTCGGAAACAGAGGATCAGGTAAGCAGCGGTAAAATTCGACAAGTTTTCCTTCTCTGTGCTTCTCTTTCAACAAGTCATTTGCTTGCAAATCAATGAGCTCCAACTGTAGTTCAACTGGTACTTCATCAAGGTTACAATCAAACGGATTCTGCAACAGAAGAATGTCACTCTCAGTTCTGTCGAGATCTGAAAATCTCTCCAAAAAATGCTTCTTCAAGTCACGAATAATCTTTTTTGGAAAATCGAGGTTGACATCTTCAGCGATTGAAGCGCAAAACTATCTGAAACAGTGAAAATGAGAGAAGTTTTCTCCTTCCAGTTGTGCTTCAAACAATGACAGCTTTCTCCGAAATCCTTTGATGATTCTGTAGAGATCACAGATGAGGTTATCCTTTCCCTGAAGTTTCAAGTTCAGTTCATTCATGTGGGGTGTGATGTCGACCAAAAAGACAACTTTGACAGCCAGATAGGATCTGACAGCTGTGGATCGGCTCTATCTTTTTCTGTGAGAAGAACATCTATTTCGTTTCGGAGCTTGTAAAAACGAAACATGACTTTACCACAGCTGAGCCATCTCACTGCTGTGTAATAAGGCAAGTCACAGAAATCAGAATGAATTTCTTCAAGAAAGCCTGGAACTGACGGTGATTGAGTGCATGTCCCCGAATGAAGTTCACAGCAGAAACGACTGGTTTCAGTACACAAGAAATATCTAAGGCTTTCCCACAGAGTGCTTGCTGATGTATGATGCAGTGTATGAACAGAGCGCCTGGAATTTGAAGATCTTCCTACTGAGTCCTGATCTGCCTCACCAGACCCTACCTCCCTCCAGGCATGTTTTTACCTCCATCAACTGCAACACCTCGAAGCTGATTCCACTGAAGGTTATAGTCTTGCAAAGTTTTCTGCACTTCCATGAAAATTTATTTTCCAGTTGTTGTTCCATGCATGCTGCAAACGGATGCCAACTCTTCTGTTATCTGAAAGTCCAAATTGACACCACGAATGAACACGAGACGTTGTGACGTACTCGAGATATCAGTTGACTCACCCAGCGCCAGAGAATACCACAAGAAGTTCCTAGCTTTCTCACGTGTCTGTAGCTCTATATTCTCTCCAAGTTCTTCTGTTCTCCGCACAACTGAACTTGTCGAAAGGCTAATACTTCCAAACAAATCGGTTTTCTCAGGACATAAGCTATTTGCTGCTTCCATCATACACGCTTTGACGAAGTTTCCATCAGTAAACGGCTTTCCTCGGACTGCCATCTTATGCACTATTTTGTAACTTGTACGAGTGACAGATTAATTTTCAGCAAACTTTCTCGTGAAGAGGTTTCTTTGAGTTTCTAAACCACGTTTCATGGACTCATATTTCTCAGAGCGTAACTTTCCAGAAAACTTTGAATATGTTGATAGATGTTTTGTTTCATAGTGACGCCAAATATTGTACTCTTTCAAAACGGCAGCACTTTCGCTACATATCACACAACTAGCTTTCTGATCCTTTGTTTCCACAAAGAAGTACTTTACTCCCCATTCTTCATTGAAAACGTGACACTCGGCGTCCACTTTTCTTTCCTTAGAAGCCATAATGAAGGATGAAGAAAACGGGATATGAAAATGAAAAAGAAATTGAATTAGAAACATAATTAATACCCTATTGAAACATAAGTATAGCAGAAGATTCAGGGGTCACTGCACAGTGTGGCAAAAATTCATTGTGAACAATTTGCCACACTGTGCACTGGTGAAGCTACGGCTCACCAAAGGTACATATAAAGCTTATATGTACATTTAGTAATAGAATATATCACATAATATGGTAAGGTGAATAACACGAGGCTTCTATAGCATTATTATACTATGTTTGTTACTTTATGACCTCTAATCACACTTGTAGTCCACTTACCTATCACTGTCAAACAAAGAAATCCTTGTTACATACCTATAAAATGGATGACAGGCAAAAAGAAGTAAATATTACTGGAGCGTCGGACCTGTGTTGACAGCCGGACTCATATAGGGGTGGGAAAGATGCGTGTTTGTGTGTGTAGCCATGGGAACCATGGTGACGTCAGAGCGTAGGCGAAGCTACCACGAACCGAGGAAGGACGTCAGTTCACTGTCGACGGGCCTGGTGAATTGACGTCGCGGGCCGGATTCGGCCCGCGGGCCGTAGTTTGGTGACCCCTGAGCTAGTCGGACAGTCAGTTTGACACTGGCTGGACGGGCGGGAGGGTTGGCTTGCCTGTGTATCGCTCGGCGTAAGGGCGAACATACGCACCGGGTAGAGGCGCCGCGGGAATCCCATCTGCTGCTGGCTCTTGATCACCGTCAGTCCGGCTCGACGGAACACGCTGCGCCATAATGACAACGACCGCGTCACACTTGAATCCAGAGCATCGTATTCGGCGGCAGATTCACTGGCGCTCTCCGATAGTGGCGCCAGATCACTGCTGGAAGCTGGGGCCGTTCGCGACACGTTCTCCTTCACTATTATCAAGCCTCCCTCGCGCAAACCGGCACTGTCAAATCATCAATTACATCATCATCAAGTCATCATTACACCATCATCAAGTCATCATTACACCATCATCAAGTCATCATTACACCATCATCAAGTCATCATTACACCATCATCAAGTCATCAATTACACCATCATCAAGTCATCATTACATCATCATCAAGTCATCATTACATCATCATCAAGTCATCATTACACTATCATCAAGTCATCATTACACCATCATCAAGTCATCATTACACCATCATCAAGTCATCATTACACCATCATCAAGTCATCATTACACCATCATCAAGTCATAATTACACCATCATCAAGTCATCATTACACCATTATCAAGTCATCATTACACCATCATCAAGTTATAATTACACCATCATCAAGTCATCATTACACCATCATCAAGTCATCATTACACCATCATCAAGTTATAATTACACCATCATCAAGTCATCATTACACCATCATCAAGTCATCATTACACCATCATCAAGTTATAATTACACCATCATCAAGTCATCATTACACCATCATCAAGTCATCATTACACCATCATCAAGTTATAATTACACCATCATCAAGTCATCATTACACCATCATCAAGTCATTATTACACCATCATCAAGTCATCATTACACCATCATCAAGTCATCATTACACCATCATCAAGTCATCATTACACCATCATCAAGTCATCATTACACCATCATCAAGTCATCATTACACCATCATCAAGTTATAATTACACCATCATCAAGTCATCATTACATCATCATCAAGTCATCATTACATCATCATCAAGTCATCATTACACTATCATCAAGTCATCATTACACCATCATCAAGTCATCATTACACCATCATCAAGTCATCATTACACCATCATCAAGTCATCATTACACCATCATCAAGTCATAATTACACCATCATCAAGTCATCATTACACCATTATCAAGTCATCATTACACCATCATCAAGTTATAATTACACCATCATCAAGTCATCATTACACCATCATCAAGTCATCATTACACCATCATCAAGTCATCATTACACCATCATCAAGTCATCAATTACACCATCATCAAGTCATCATTACATCATCATCAAGTCATCATTACATCATCATCAAGTCATCATTACACTATCATCAAGTCATCATTACACCATCATCAAGTCATCATTACACCATCATCAAGTCATCATTACACCATCATCAAGTCATCATTACACCATCATCAAGTCATCATTACACCATCATCAAGTCATCATTACACCATCATCAAGTCATTATTACACCATCATCAAGTCATCATTACACCATTATCAAGTTATAATTACACCATCATCAAGTCATCATTACACCATCATCCAGTCATCATTACACCATCAAGTCATCATTACACCATCATCAAGTCATCATTACACCATCATCAAGTCATCATTACACCATCAAGTCATCATTACACCACTATCAAGTCATCATTACACCATCATCAGGTCATCATTACACCATCATCAAGTCATCATTACACCATCATCAAGTCATCATCACACCATCATCAAGTCATCATTACACCATCATCAAGTCATCATTACACCATCATCAAGTCATCATTACACCATCATCAAGTCATCATTACACCATCATCTAGTAATCATTGCACCATCATCAAGTCATCATTACACCATCATCAAGTCATCATTACACCATCATCAAGTCATCATCTCACTATCAGGTCATCATCGTCCACTGAGCTAGCCGAGAGATTCGTGTGTATCTGTGTGAGAAAGCTGGTGAGAGATAGACACACGCTCACACACACAGAGAGAGAAAATTACCAACGAGTCGGCGACTGTACCTGCAGCGTTGCAGGAATTGCACGAGGTGTCGATCAGTGAGATGACTCAACACCCACTGACACCACACCACGTCGTACCTCACTTCACCGGTAAACCGAAAATCCTGCAAGCCTGACACACAAACACGTGAAAACATGTGTTTCGGGTGCGTGTTGCCTTCACATATCTTCGATCCGATTTATACTATTATCTGGTTTGTATTTGAGTTGTATATGAGCTCGCATGGGTTAATATGTAGATACATGAGTTAATGTATGTATGTAATGTACGTATGTATTATACATACGTATTATCTTGCTCATTAATATTAACAGGCTACATATTAACAGTTCTATTTGACGATTAAACACACCACAACAATGGATGTCGCCCAACTGCGGCGTATTGCGCAAATATTGGCGCGCGCTGGCGGCGAACTTTGCGCACTGCTCCACCAAATCGACGCGCTCGAAATGCCGACTGAGCAGCAGACGCGTGACGCGACCGATTCCGGCGCCACAATCGAGCACGCGCTCGCAGCTGGTCAGCCGCGCCGTCTGCACAGCGTCAAAACCATACAAACACACACACAGACACACACACGAACAGCGCCAGTTCAGTGCGGTTTCATGTCTTGCGAGTTTATGCTAGGTGTACAGCAGGATGTGAAAAATACTCTTAACAGGCTGGCATGCACGCACAAAACGCCAAATAATTGATTCAGCATATAACTTCAACCAATTGGGTTTGCGTTCTTGTATATGTGAATATGTAGTACCGTGTATATTCAAATGTTTGTTCACGAGTATTTTTGTACTTGTATATGTTTAAATGTACTTTTATATATTTTTTTCACTCATTTACACTTGTTATCAATTGTGATATGTATTTCATTTTCGTTTCTGTTTTTTTGTACGCTTTACCACGCGCGTCTTAACAGGCGCTACACCAAATACACATTCCTTGATTGATTGAACTTTTAATGAAGGGAAACGTTGTAGGTTTCCGGCAACCTGCTTCAAGCAGTCGAGAAACTCTGACGATGATACGACGTCCACGTGAGACAGGTGACCGAGTCCACCCATCATGCCGTTGACTGTGTCTGGCACGCGACCCCAGTAATCGTCAGCCTGACTGTAGCTGACGAGGTCGTCATACGGTTGCGTGTCGTCCTCATGCTGATCGGTGGTCGTGATTGAAGCAACATGCGTGCAGTGGTCGCCACCACACGACTCGCCCACAACACTCAGCGACATTGCCGAAACCAAAACAGACAGAACAAATGACACTGGTATTATTTTAGCTCCCCATAAATGAGCACTTCAAAACAGTGCTTGTCTTTTTGTGCTCGTATCTGTCACATCAGGAGGACCATAAATGCGTTAATCTTGCCGCATTTTCTTTTCTTGAGTATCACGCTAATTTGTTGGTTGGTTACACAATATATTTGTCCTTTTTGGTACATTTATTCTTGCGAGTCATGTATGGCCTAATATTTATCGGTTAATTTGTTTACTGTGTCTTTCCAGCGGTTTATGGGTCAGGCGATGAACTCTATCTAGTCTCAATTTTTCCCGTTTATTTTATTCACTTGCTTGCATGAGTTTTTGTGGCTAGTTTCTGTGAAGGTACACTTTTTGGGTTTACCAAACAGTCTAACATATAATATTGAGGTATTTGCTATAAAGCCTATAACACTTAAAGACACGACTATAAGACACGAAAACAGTGGAAATGAACTGTTAACCTATTTTTGCCAATTTTGTGGGTCCGATGTTCGTAAATGTTCTATTATAGCTGATGAAACTTACAAGAAATGCAAGTTCTAGGTTTTTTCTGCTTAAGGAAGTGTGTGGTATGCTGGGCTGCCACGGAACAAAACGTATGAACGGCGTGAATTCTATGGGCCGACTATATTTGCACACACAGGAACAAACAGGACACTTGCAGACAAGCATACACACACATGGCCAAACAACACACAAACATAAAGACACGGACAAACACAAGCATGCACATTACCGCCCTGCGCTCAGGACACTGCTTCTGGCAGGTTCCACATGGTGGAGTGAGACGCGGTTTCACGTGGCGCCCGCATATGCGCTCAAATGGTAGCTTAAATTGATGTATTGAGTGGATGCAAAATCTTGCATCCATGATGAACATTGCTGCTGTACATAGTGTATCACATTGCTGTATCAATTTGTAGATCACTCGGCTCGCTGTGAACTGGAACGATATTGTCTATGCAATGGCTTCTGGTTCGTTCTCAATGCTCAATCTTAAAGCTGAACTTCATAGGAAAAAGCAAGAAGCCGCCTCTCATGCACCGAAACCGGCGGGATCCAAGTCTTTCAAAGCGTCCAGCAATAGGCCTGATAAGAAAGAGCAGAAAGCAAAATGTAAGAAGTCATCTGATGATTACACGGAAGACGAGAACGAGCTGCAACTGCGCAAGTCGCGTGCTGTGCTCGAGGCCAAGAGCAAGCTGTATGATCGGTTAAAGAGCGATTCACGGTGTTTGGCTGACGATGCGGTCAACTCGCGCTTTCTGGTGGATTTCCAGCAGAAGGCAAAGCGTCTGCACTCTCCCGAGCGTGCATCGGTCAGTGGGAAGAGCGACGAGTGGCTCGAGTACACCGATGATCTGGGACGAAGTCGTGTGGCAATACGCCAGGACGTTCCTTCTGAGTTCCTCCGCTCTGCTGTGCCTGTGGACTCTGACGTGGACAAGCCGTCAGTGCAGTATGATGGGACCAGCGGGGAGCCGAGTGGTAGTACAGCAGCGGGGGACTGGATCGAGCGACGTCACGCCGCCTGGCAGCAGGTCGAGGACGATAACGTTGACAAGACGGACGTTCACTACCAGGACGTGCGGTTTGACGAGGCTCGCACTCATGGCGCCGGCTACTTTGAGTTCTCGCGCGACGAAGACGAGCGTCAACGGCAGAAGGACGAGCTAAGACGCATGCGTGACGAAACCGGAGCTCAGCAGGAGCGCGCGCGACTGGAGAAGGCCAAACGTCAGAAGAAGCTTCAGGAGAGACTGAGGAAGGTGCGCGATAGGAAGCGTCTGAAACTCGGGCTCACCATTCAGCATTCGTTCGAACAGCAGTTGGATGAGCAGACGACGACGTTGAAAAAGTCCACGGACGAGACGGATATTGAACTGGATGCTAGGCTCAGTGAGATGCGAGAGAGTGCAAATGAAAAGGCCGCTGAGGAAGAACGTAAGAAGTTTGTCCGCGAGTGGGACCTGGGCAAGGAGTCGTTGTTGAAGAAGGTGTCCACCGAGGTGATGACTCAGGAAGAATGGGTGACCAAGCAGAGAACGGCGAGGAACTCTGAATTCGCACCCCCGTCGAGTTATAAAACAGACGAGGCTATCCGGCCAGACGTCCGTCCCACTTCTACGACACCTCATTCTACGCCTTTTCCTCAGAATGTCTCTTCGGTAGCTGGCGATGATTCTCATTGTCGATCCTCGCCGTCATCTCAGCCATCAACTTCTGGATGGGTTCCTCCCGACATGTCTCGACCTCCCCCAGTTTTGATGCATTCAGCTGCGAGAACCCATGAGCAGGATACAAGTGCTACGCCATCGCAGCACCTCCCTAGCGTTCGTCCCGACTTTAGCGCCACTCGTAAATCGGCAGTACAACCTCCGAATTCCAGCAACACCTTGGCTGTTGGCCATCGTGACAATCGTGGCGCCCCTAGCGATGTAGTCGACGAATGTGACGATATCGACACTTGTTCGCCGCATTGGCGACAACGTGGTGCGCAGGTTGCCCCACCTTTGACGGCCGACTATTTCGGTGGAGAACGGCGGCATGTGACGTCATCTTCGTGGAGGAATTCCTCATCAGCCGACATGCAGGAGGCGATCAACGCCGGTCTGTCGTGTTTGCGAGAGCGACGAGACAAGGAGGCTGATAAAACTCCGCTTCTATAGTGCCGGCTTGTGCTTTGTTCAATTTGTGTTTTTGTCTCATTTTCCTTTGTGTGTGTGTGTGTGTAATATTGAATGACCGTGTTTTGTTGGAATATACGCAGTGTATAATATATTTGAGGATATGTGTTTTTGCATCGTGCTGTTGCTTCTCAATTATAAAGGCTAGTTCAGATATTTACACCACCTTAGCGAGGGCTTATTTGGACTTAAACGGAGGGTAATATCCCACTTGTATAGCTTTTTGTGCTATCTTTTGACTTTAAACTCATGAGAAGGATTATTTTCATCGATGAAAGCACAGAAATGTTCACCGAATTATTTCATCATTGGGAGCGTAGTGTTTTCGTATGGTATGTTCTTGTTGAAGTCTTCTGGAATTGGTTTTGTTGGCAGTGTCGTTACTGAAGTGATGGTTATTGTATACACAGTGGTAGAAACGATATTCACATCACATCGTCGGCTGCTAGATGAGTGGGCTTTTATCACTTGAACCACATCAGTCCTCTATCGGCCATCACTCGGATAGTGATGGAAGTCAAGTTCGAGTACCGCTGTTATTGGACCCAGTACCGACAGTGCTCTACGATATTCAGGACGAGCGAAACTTGAGTTGCGGCATTGATTGTGGCAGTGGTGTGTTTCTGACGCATTGCGACAATTCCAACGCCGACACCGCCGCCTGTGTGTCGCACCGCATGACACGTCCGTTTCCGTTGTGTAGTCTGTTACGAACGGATACCAGCACTGAAACCGCTTCGAACCGGTCGGTACCGGATCCGGCAAGTTCAGATCACTTCTTTGGATGTTCGAGTGATCGAAGATGCGGTTCTCAATATCAGGCTTGTACGGTTCCTTTGTTGCTCGGCGAAATTCCCGCAGGTAACAGGTGCTGGCTCATTCTTAATTGTTTTTCAAATATAAACGTTTCAATGTTTCTGAAATTTTTGTTGGAGTTTTCATGGACCAAATAGTTTTCCCCAAAAAATTTGTTAACTACCTATTTTTATATTTTTAAAACAAGTTTTTGTGAGTGTTTTTTCTCAATTGGTTGTTTGACTTTAATTTTAATATGCTACTTTGGATGAAGTTATGAGCTGTCGTGTGTATGCGGGTTTTTGGCTACGTGGGTGTATGTGCGTGTGTGTGTGTGTGTGTTACAGCAAGACCTCATGACCCGGTCTACAGCAATGTACACGCCTATCATTGCATTAATAATTCATCTCAAGCCGTCTACAAATTGTCCAAAGGGAAAGGTGAGTTTTGTGATCTGTTTTGAGTTTTGAGTTTTGAGTTTTGTCGATTTTGTGTGTTGTGGCAGTGTTTTTATAGGGCGTTTTTATCGTCTCTGCAACGGTGGAAATGTGTCACATATATTTTTATGATTTATTTGTTCATTTATTAGATTTAGATTATTTATTTGCTACATTTATTATACTAATTATGTTTTATACATTCACCTCACATTTGCGTTACATTCGATTAAAATAATTATATTTGTTTCGACATTCTGAAATTGTTAGGCTGTCTTTGTTATCCTCACTTGCACACAACATTGTTTTATTGCTGTCATTATATAATGTGATTATCAAAAGTGATAATGTTAGTGTCTCAACAATTCTCATCAATCCAATTCCGTTAAATTCAAATGTCGGCTCTCCCAACAATAAATCTACATACATTAAATTCACGTGATACCTATTTTCTCGATACGCCAGGCATAAATTTATAATTACAGTTAGTTTGCTATTTGGGAACGACGACATGGAGAGCAAATATATGAACTTGATGAGGATATATGTCGGCAGCAAGGATGGCCGAACAATTGGAGATGTTGAAGAACTCAGCGTCCGGGGTCCAACCTCTGACCGGCTTGTTCAGCTGTGTCAGCAACATGTCCAAGTTCCTGATCAAGAACCCCATCTTCACTGGCTGGGACTCGGTGAGGCTCATGCGTGTTTCTTGCGCGTGCTGTGAAAATATGGAGGTGTTTGTGGATGCATAGTTTAAGATTATTCACTTGGCATTTTGGTACAGTTTGCTACGCGGTCGATACCTCTTACGGACACAACTATAACACAACTATAACACAACTATAACACAACTATAACACAACTATAATACAACTATAACACAACTATAACACAACTATAACACAACTATAATACAACTATAACACAACTACAACACAACTACAACACAATTACAACACAACTATAACACAACTATAATACAACTATAACACAACTATAACACAACTATAACACAACTATAACACAACTATAATACAACTATAACACAAATATAACAACTATAACACAACTACAACACAACTATAACACAAATATGACACAAATATGACACAACTATAACACAACTATAACACAAATATAACACAAGTATAACACAAATATAACACAACTATAACACAACTATAACACAAATATAACACAAGTATAACACAAATATAACACAATTATAACACAACTATAACACAATTATAACACAACTATAACACAATTATAACACAATTATAACACAATTATAACACAACTATAACACAACTATAACACAACTAAAATACAACTACAACACAACTATAACACAAATATAACACAACTATAACACAACTATAACAAAAAGATAACACAACTATAACACAACTATAACACAACTATAACACAAATATAACACAACTATAACACAACTATAACACAAATATGACACAACTATAACACAACTATAACACAATTATAACACAATTATAACACAATTATAACACAATTATAACACAACTATAACACAAATATAACACAACTATAACACAACTATAACACAATTATAACACAACTATAACACAACTATAACACAACTATAACACAAATATAACACAACTATAACACAAATATAACACAAATATAACACAACTATAACACAATTATAACACAAATATAACACAAATATAACACAAATATAACACAACTATAAATAAATAAATAAGAACAGTTTTCACTGCCCATCACTAAAAAGTCTCAAACTACGAAAATGCGATAAATCAATTTTAACGGAAAATGTAGTAAACTTGTATGTTTGTGTGTATGTGTGTGTGTGTGTTTGTCTTTTGTAGATGCACAATTGGTTGTACAGTGGCGGGTGTTTATCAGTGATGCACAGACAAAAGTACCTGGTTCGACCGTACGGCGACGTTATAGGTACTGTTTTATGACTGCGTGTCAATGTATTACTGGTCGTTTGTGTGTGTTTCTAACCGTTTCTCAATCCAAACTCACCAACAAAAACTGAACACTCTGACGAGTAATTAAAATTTAAAACATACTTCTTGTTGATATAATGTTTTGCTTAATGTCAATGCAATTTGTACAGCAATTAATGTTTAATTATATTTACTCAACAACAAGTTAAACAGCACCACCACAATTGTCAACCGCAAGGGATATAATCATGTGTTGTGTATGTTATGCCTGTGTGTATGTGTATGTTTGCGTGTGTCTATGTGTGTATGTATATGTATGCGTGTGTGTATGTGTATGTATGTGTGTGTATATGTGTGTATGTATATGAATGCGTGTGTGTATGTGTATGTATGCGTGTGTGTATGTGTGTATGTATGTATATGTATGCGTGTGTGTATGTGTATGAGTGTGTGTGCTTGTGTATGTATGCCTGTCTGTGTGTGTATGCGTGTGTGTGTATGTGTGTGTATGCGTGTGTGTATGTGTGTGTGTGTGTGTGTGTGTGTGTGTCACACAGCTGTAACCCGATTGCCTGATATCCCCCTAGACAACAGCGGATCAGGCAGGGCGCAGCTCAACGACCCGGGGCCAGGTGATAACAGCACCGCCTTCACTGATGACAACTCGGTCGTCGAAGCGGAGCCACAGTCTCAGCTTCTAGAACATTCTCACAGCAGCAGCGGCGGCGCCGTTCATCAAACACACGCCGTTGACCACGCCGATGATTCGGGTATCTTTTCCGCCGTGAACGACATTGATTCAGCCAACATTGACAAATATAAATATGTTTTTAATCGTAGACGCATGTGTGTGTCTGTCTGTTGGTATGTATGCCATGCCTGGTCGAAGTGTGTGTTTCAGCCATCTGTGTGTACTTATGTAGGCGTATATTTTTTTATTAATTACAGTTATAATTGTAAATAATCACAATTGGACCTTTGGCCCATTGAAATGTTGCTGTTACTTGTGTATCTTTCTCATTTACTTGTTCGTGTTCGTGTTTGTGTGCGTTTACGTTTTGTAGCCAGGTTTGCTGTGCGTTATCTTTATTCGGCCAGTATTTACCAAGTTTCCGAAGCCGATGCCGAGAAAAGCGTAGACAACAGTCTATCAAACACCAGCAATAACACGAGTAAACGCAGTTGCATTGACATTGCAATTGCATTGAGTCAAGCATCTATAGACTCCACATCGCCATCTATTTCACTGATGGATTCAGTGGAAACTTGTAGTGACGACTCGCGCGGAAAGGTGGCGCTGTCGTCGGTGTTGTGTCACCCAATGGACGTCAGTCGTTGGTTGACTGCGGGCACGGACGGACGTGTGCGGCTGCGCGATCTGCACACGCGGTTAGTGAACTCGACTGTGAATGTCCACTCAGCGAGTTGCGTTATGCAGGAGGTGAGCTAGGCCCGAGCTGTTAGGTGTAGTTAACTTACAGTTTAAATAATGTCAGGTGGAGAGAGTGTACAGGGTACACAGTAGAAGGGATGTTAGTAGAGAAAATGTAATACATTTAAACATAATACTGTAAATTATCTAAATCAAGAATACAGTAGAAAAGTGGAAGCAAATTGGGAGTGAAATTAGTCTGAAGAAGACAATAATGCTTGTGGAGGGCGGATGAGAACTAAACAAAAAACCTCATTCGGTGAAGATGAGATATTGAAGAAGTGTAAAAGTTTGGGGAGAGGGCAACGAACAGGCTTGTCTGACCTCAAAAGTCTTGCAGATTCTATATATACTTGAAATGTATTATTGCTGTTATGCCCCCTTCTCTATTGCTTCTCTTCTACAAGTGTGTTTGTGTATGTGTGTCTGTGTGCGTGTGTGTGTTTTCTTAGTCGGTGTGTGTATGACGTGCAAATAGCTGCGCCCGGTGGTCGCGCGATTGATTGGTACGGCCTGACTGCCACGTGTCACTCACCGCACGTGTTTCACGTGGCAACACGTGACTCCATCTACACACTCGACGATAGAGTGCGTATTGGCGATTGTATTGTGTATTCACTAGTAGTACTCACTGGTTGTACTCACTAGTTGTTCTCACTAGTTGTACTCACTAGTTGTACTCACTAGTTGTACTCACTAGTTGTACTCACTAGTTGTACTCACTAGTTGTACTCACTAGTTGTACTCACTAGTTGTACTCACTAGTTGTACTCACTAGTTGTACTCACTAGTTGTACTCACTAGTTGTACTCACTAGTTGTATTCACCTAGTTGTACTCACTAGTTGTACTCACTAGTTGTACTCACTAGTTGTACTCACTAGTTGTACTCACTAGCTCTACTCACTAGTTGTACTCACTAGTTGTACTCACTAGTTGTACTCACTAGTTGTACTCACTAGTTGTACTCACTAGTTGTACTCACTAGTTGTACTCACTAGTTGTACTCACTAGTTGTACTCACTAGTTGTACTCACTAGTTGTTCTCACTAGTTGTACTCACTAGTTGTACTCACTAGTTGTACTCACTAGTTGTACTCACTAGTTGTACTCACTAGTTGTACTCACTAGCTCTACTCACTAGTTGTACTCACTAGTAGTACTCACTAGTTGTACTCACTAGTTGTACTCACTAGTTGTACTCACTAGTTGTACTCACTAGTTGTACTCACTAGTTGTACTCACTTAGTTGTACTCACTAGTTGTACTCACTAGTTGTACTCACTAGTTGTACTCACTAGTAGTACTCATTAGCTGTACTCACTAGTTGTACTCACTAGTTGTACTCACTAGTTGTAGTGTACACGAGATAAGCAAGGATCAGACTTTCCTGTCTCCAAACCCACTGTTTTTGTCTAGTCTATGCTTAAGGTGACCAAAACTGATTGATTCCACTATTTTTCAGTCTATTCCAAATATCGACACACTTATTTGGGAAATTATACTGTTCAGTATGCTTAACCACTCTCGTCTACCTTGTCTAAGGTGTCTATTGTGCCCCCTTTGATTGTTCTCACTTCAAACCACCCAACTTTTTCTATCCAAGTTATCCTTGCCAATATTACGCTTAAGACTATTCATTAAATACCTCTTTTATAATGTAGTTAACTCAACATTGGTGTCAACGTGGCTGCTAACAGTTTTTTGTTGTAATTTCTTGTGTTGTCGTGTAGATGGCAGCAGCGTCGTTGTCGTTCTGCACCAGCATGTGTCCGCACTGTTTCTCGCCGGCAGACCGGCTGCACGCCGTCTGTCAGAGCCAGGGCCAGCACACAGTCACACTGTTCACCAGCAGTCGCCATTTGAACGGCGTTGATGAGCGCTACATGCAGCGCCCTCTGGTGAGAGCGCGACTAAGCGTGCCGCAGCCGCCGTTGCTACTACATTCGGCCCCCTGGCGGTCGCAACGAGAACTAGTAGTTGTGGCCAGCACCGCAGACCGTCATGTGCAGTGTGTGGCCCTGGACTGGCGCCAAGACGAGACGCCTTGTCAAACTTCCATGTCGAGGCTGCTCGAGTGTCCGCTAGAGGCGCTGCAGTCGCCGCTTTTGTTGGCCGGCGTTGAGGCCGATGCTCGCGCCAAACTCACCACTGTCGGCCTGGCCTGTGCGACAAGCGACAAGAACAGAATGCAGGTCAGGCCCGCAGGGGTTTTATTGGCGCCCAACTAAACTACTAATTTGCATAAATAAAGTGGCTCTCAACCTTTTCTGCCAGCCACTCGAAATTGTGCACAAATCCAGCATGACGACCCAAGTCTACATACGAGATGTACGAATTGGCTTTATATGTGTGGTTGAATATATTGAAGTAATGGTGAACACAAATGCACAATGTAAACACGGACTCCACTGAGTCAGCAACACAAACACTACACAGTTACAATACAATATGTGTATCACAACGATATCTCCACCGCACTCGCACACACTTCTCTTCACGCCGAGATTCAACACCGCACTCTCTCCCATCAACACGACACTTGATAAACAAACGCATCGCTGCCACCTGATACCTCGTCAGCACCTTGCAACGAGTGCACTGTGCAAACATACACCCGCACACAGACATACATACACAATGCGGAACACTACGCCAGCAAATGCAAGCCCACACACACACACACACATGCACACACACACACACACACATGCACACACACACACATGCACATAACGAAAACCTTCAACTAAAACAATATGGCAAGATAATATCACAAAACCACAAAATGTAATGATGATATATTTAATGATAATTTAATTTTGTATTGGCCTGATGAAATCATGATTATAATTTGGTCATGATCTGCATAGACATCTAATAGCTGATATCCTGTTTTTTAATTATTACAATATCCAATTATTATATATTTTAGTGGCAAAATAATTGTTTTAAAAATCATAATTTTCTATTAACCGTTAACCACCCAAGTTTTTGGGTCGAGTCCCAGGCGTTAAGAACCGCTGACACAGACAAACAAACTGAGTGACTTTCTCTGAGAAAGTGTCATATTAGCACACTGCATGTGTTGTTGTCGTATCAGGTATTGTCAGCTAACTGGTACGGTGATGTTTTCACGCACCCGCTCATTGCTCGAAAAGCGCGCAAAAACCACGTGCGTGTCGATACCAGCGCCCTCTACCGGCGCTCAACTGAAACATGGTGTCGGCGCCTGGAACAACAGCAGATGGCGCACGCGAGGCGTTACGCCCTGCCCTGCCACAACCAGGTTGACTTCAACCGACCACTGAAATGTGAGGAGTGTTTGTGTGTCTTGTTGCAAGCATTCCATTCAGTTTCCCCTGTCGTCTGATTATGAATGTTTAATTTGACAATTACAGGAGTAAGTTTCAAATGTGATCTGGTGGATTTTCATATATATTTTAATTTTTGCTCAAAACAAAAATATATAAGCTCATGGAGAACGTTATAATTTAGTAATTAATCTTTTATTATGTTATAATGTATAATAATATAGAGTATAATTTTATTTATTAATATGATTGTACAATTAGAAGACGAGGGAAGTTATAATTTACTGGTAATCATGTGCAAATATTAAATTCGGGTAATTATGAAGCGACAGCTCACACATTAGATTCTCAAACAAACAGCAAACACTTCTTTTGGGACGCCTGTGTGTTGGTGTGTGTGTGTTTTGTATGGGGAAGAATGCACTTCTTGAGACAATCTATAGTTTCTTAATCGCTACACTCGTATTTAATTTATTTACCTGCGTCAGCGTTACTGGGTCTGCCCGCGGAGACATATGCGGTGCGCGAGGCAATTGACACGACAAATACGGCGCAGATGAGCGGTTTGAACCGGCGCGCCACGTGGCGCACGCGCTGGCTCGGCTCACGTTCCGACACCGACACACACACAGACAACTCGCGACTGAGCAGCGCTCAAATAAGCGACATGATGTCTGAATGGTACGCCCCTGTATGTGTGTTTCTGTTTGTGTGTATTGTATTTTTGTATTTGTATTTAACCATGTATTGCCACAAACAAATATACAATGTTCAAACAATAAATATCACAATTGGCAAAAGACCCGTCGAGCTAATGCTCATAGACAGGCTTACATTTCACTTGTACAGGTGGAAATAATGCTATCAAGCCAGGTTATATAGACACAAGTACATACATACACACACACGCGCGCGCAATCACATATAAACACTATTCATATACAATGATACACAACAAACATATAACCATACCTACCACAGTCTACCATACATTTTCGTACACATATTCTCATACACATATACACGTGTGTGTATGTGTGTGTGTGTGTGATTTATAAGCGCAATGCGAGGTGAATTTTGCATGTGTCGGTACCGTTTAATATATGGGCCAAATTTAGAAGAAGAAGCATTCATGACCGGATAATTATTTGTGACAAGTGAATTGTTTCCAAGTCAGGTCAACAATTCATTGGCAAACAATTGTAGAAAATTTAGACCTCACGAAATGGGCTGTGAGATGAAACAACATCAAGGACGGCAATTGATTAAGTAAATTTCGTTGGCTGAAATTGCCTTTCATTTTGTTTATTTTTATGTTTCATTACTAACGCTAAAACTACATATATTATTGATATGTTTCTGTCATGATATCGTCGCATTTGTCAGGGAGACAGAAGCGGAGGATTCTCCCCCTGCTACGCCCGTGCGCCACAAGTCCACTACTAGAACTCTACCACAGGCGGCGCATTCGCTGAAACGCGCCAAAAAACGTCTTCTCAGCTCGCGTCGCCGCCGCAGTTTGTCGTCGAGTGTTTGTGACCTAAGTGTGACGTCAGCAGAAGCCAGTTGCGACGAATCTGACGCAAGTGTGGCGCCGTCAGTAGCGACACCTAGCGGTGACAAAGTGAATCAGTCGGTGTCATCACCACGCACTCCGTCCAACATGTCGAGAGCGCGGCCTTCTTTGCCACCAACTCCAGCGTCGGCTTATAAACAGTTCAGTCTGGATTTATTTGACGACTGAGTTGGCGTCAAATATGTAGTAGAGATGGCATGAACGCGTTATAATGGGAAAAGTTCTCCTCTGCGGGCGAACTTTTCGTGAGGAAGTTTGGAATTCGCTTATGTGTTTGAGCTCGGTTTGTGTTGATAGAAAAAGTTTCATGTTGTTTTTTTTCGTATTGTATTGTTTGTATTGGCATATTTGGTTGATATTTTGTGCGTGTTTGTGGTTTTATTGTAATATTACCATGTGGTAACTTGTTAATTGAGATATTTGAGTCGGTCTGATTATGGAAAATTAATTCAGCCATTCACCGCACATGATTTGAAAATGAATTTTGCCTTTTGGCTGGTTTTTTGTCGGATTTTTGTTTACTTTTTTTTCAATGGAATTGCTTTGATATCACATTTTCGTGGGTTTCGTTCTGATACACAATTCAGCTCTCGTTTTTCGTGGCTAATTAAATTGTCCACGGTCGGCCAATCCGAAAATCCTGTTGCTATATGCCGAGAAATTTCGACGTCAGAATATTTGTACATCTTAGATTTTCGTCTGGCTCGAGCTTCTTATTGAATTTACTCCAATAGCACATTGAAATTGGGTAAATTTCTCACAAGAGCACACCAAAAGTGAGATCATATTTCAGAAAGTCACATTTCATCATTATATGTATATTTCCTCAGCATTTTTACACCGGTAGAAGCAGTGGCGGCGCCAGGATTTTTCCGATGGGGGGCTGAGGGGGGCTAAGGAAAAAGTTGAGGGGGCTTGGCGAAACATGAAGAGCTACACTCGAACGCTGACTACATGATATTATAATAAAGGACTAGGCCCCACTGATTCAGTCCTCGAACTTGAACAAAAATTACAGGACTTTCATTTACAGTGGTAAGAAATATTTATGTCCATGATTATGATTTTTGGTTGGGCTTGACATATTGGGGTGGGGGGGGGCTCAAGCCCCCCTTGGCGCTGCCACTGGGCAGAATTAATTACTATTTTTATCTGCTTTCACTATGCGTTCTATGATTGGTATTTGTGCTGACTTAACATTTTTCTATTGCCGTTTCAATAACTTTCATATATTGTATACATGGAAAATCTTTAGATTCCTAAGGACCTGTAAGTTTCAAATTGGCTACCAACGTTAAATTAGTCTATAGGTGTACATATTTGTGTGTGTGTGTGTCACATAAGTTCACATACGTAGTCAAAAACAATGAGTCATTGAAACACGCAAACAGCGCACGTGTGCTCGTTCACAATTTCAAGGCCTCCAATGACAGGTGGTCGACTTGCTCAATCATTCATTTTTTGTCACGATCGATGATGACAACCGCTGTGCAATATTAACGTACACCATTTTCACACACATACACACACACGCACACACACACACACAGATGTATAAACACACACAAGAATGTCCATCGTTGTTATTCAGCTCTCCGACTTGAGCGCTCCTCCAGTGCAGATAGGTGGCTAGATTATCCTAGATGATATTTGTATCTTCCCTACTTGAATGTTGTGCATTGCGTGTACTCATTCCTACTCATCCACAAACGGCTATTTCACAGTCCTCATTGACACACACACACACATACACACACACACACACACACACACACACACACTTGTGCCGGTGACTAGGCGTATTTTAAGCGCTCTCTCCCCTTTGTGCTCTTTCTCATCATTTTGGTGTCATCATCCGCCCCTCCCCCTCATTCTCTTTCTCTGTCTGCTGCTCTCGTGCTCTGCGCTGCTTGCCAGATGAGCCAACCGTGTCGCATTCGACGATGTGTCAGACTCAGCGCGACGACACGTCCGTGCTGTTTTTGTCATCCTTCCTTATTGTCCTCCTCAAAGTCCTGCTTGTTGTCGCGTCGCCAGCCGTCGTGTGAATCCGCGCGTGAACACGCTGTCAACACCCACATACAGCTGCCAATGACTACCAGGAATGCTGTCCAGGACTCAACCGAGGAGCCCATCTACATGACGCCGTCCGAACTGGCGCAGGGACACAAACATGGCGCGCCCGACCACTTGCACGATTTCGACGCACAGTCCGCGACGTCCGGCGAAGGCGGCGGCGGTGGCTTGAATCGCCAACAAGCCCAGTTGAACCACTTGAGGCGCACCAGAGCGCTGCAGCAGAAGTTGGACGACTGGGAAACGAAGTCAGAACATAGTGGTGAAGCTGGCGCGCCTCACACAACCCAGCGTCAGTTAAACTCCACGGTGATGTGCTCGGAGAGTGGAGTGGTCATTGAAGAGATGCACGAACAGGGCGAGCCTTCAGCAACCGAACAGGTAAATATAGCTCACATCAATAGCGTACTTGTTAATTTATCAAGTAGAAATTTACTTCAGTAAAACTCATCTCTTATTCATATCATATCTCTACTTATTGAATTGGGAAGCGAATGATTTGCGTATTCGTAAAGCAACAATGATTTACCATTGTTTTCCATGTTTCCTTTGAACTCTTGTATGCTTTGGTGCACGGTATGCTTGTCTACTCTTGTATGTGTGTGTGTGCGTGTGTGTGTGTGTAGATGTGTGTAGATATGTGTGTAGAGTGATAGTATTCACATATTGCCTTAATTATTTTCAATTTTATCTCTGTGTTTTGCATGAACTTCTTTCTTCACATTTTCTCGATGGCGGGAATTCTTCAGTTCGTAAGGTTTCAATATCATATCAAATTTTTTATATTTATCTATGTATATACTGGTTCTTTTTCACCGGTAAATTTGATGTTTATTTCGTGAACAACTTGTAATTTGTTTAGCATATCTTTGTAAAATTGCGGTTTCAACCATATTATCTTGGCAAACACTGAATATCGCTAGCAGCATATTTTGATGTATATATATATATATATGTATATGTGTGTGTGTGTGCGTTGGTATACACATGTGATACATTTGAAGACAAAATTGATCACTTGCGGCTTAATTTTCGCGTGGAAACCTGTCTAATATTGCTTCGTGCTAAACGTTGTTTCGTCTTCAATTATGTAGCGGCTGCATCAGCATGTTTCTTGTCGCTCATTCAGCTCACTGCTACGAATTACGCCGTTTTTTCACGAGCGTGTTGCGAATGAAAGAGATAGAGAGAAAATGAACGAGGCAGAGATAAGTTTGCTGATGCATTGCTGTTGTCATGGGGTCTTTACAATGTCACCTCCTCACTCTGATTCTCCCGTCTCCTGTCTTTAATCTTCTGCAAAAAAGCCAGCTGTGCACACACACACTAACACATACACACACACACACACACACACGCGCACACACACACACACACACACACACACACACACACACACACACACACACACACACACACACACACACACAGCGCTGTCTTAATGAGCGGAACAGAGTTGTGTGATGTTGGTGTTTGATGCTTTCACGTTAAAACACCAAAATTGTTCGAAATCGGTTAATTTTGACGCTTGTTATGCTGATGACAATTGATCAATGTATAAATTATTTAAATTACAAGTTGTTTTATCATTTTTATTGCCATACCACTGATATCCTTTTTGTAAGATCTTTATTTTCTTGAATTTTGTCTTGTGCATTTTTGTCGTTATCACCGATAATGGTTTCACAGTGAGCTTATTGGTATGCATTTTGCGATAATATTATGCCAGAAGAATGCGTCCATAGAAATGTGCGTTATAGGAAAAAAAATATTCTGGAATGTTGAGTGAATTATTTTTGTAAACATATAAGTTATTCATGCTTTTAGTGGCCCTATCATATTGAATAATCATTGAATATATACAGTAAAATTGTTATAATGTGTCTGGAAGTCCTAATATGTTTGTTTGCACGGTACTGTACTGCAATTCTAGGTAAAGTACGTCTTTGCATTCAATTATTGAGTTAATCATTTTTAAGAAATTATTTCATTTCCAGAAATCGCGTACATTTTTAACATCCGTATTCGCGTAATCCGTATTCACGCAGCTGAACCAAGTGTGTACGCGTGTGTGTATGTGAAAAATACTGGCTCAAATAGAGCAAGCCCCAGCACCGTTTCAAATTGTACCCTCAATCATTGCGATAAAGTGCAGTAATTTCAAAACAGAACCAAATTAGACGACCAGCAATATGTGAGATTAAAAATTGTCTTTCTGAGTCCACTGTATATGTTTGAGCGATCATATAACCTCTACCTGGATTAATACGGTTTTATTTAGTGTCACTGACGAAATTTAACAACAACAACAATTGGTGTATCGGGTTTTTACAGTTTACCTGTTGTATCAGGTTCTTAAACACAGCACAAAGCACACTGTTCAGTATCCGAGCGTAAACAAAATCGCGTTGTATTTTCTCCAACAAGAAAACCTAATTATTGTGTCGTCGTAAAGCCGCTCATTGTGTACTGTGTTCAACTTGTGCGCGCTGTGTAGAACTCACCGATACTCTCGCATGGCAACACGTGAATCCAACTAGCTGACATAGCTACAGAAAATGTGACTTGTTTGTCGTGCAGGTGCAGGTGATGGAAATGGATAGAGAAAATGTGTTGCATGCTATCTTGAGAAACAAAACATGTTGCCGCTTTTTCCATCACGGCCATAATTTGACGAGAAAATAACATGTTGAAAATTAACCTAGATGTCTCGACAGGACGGACCAAATTAATTCACACTCATTGATAAAATCTCTGATTCTAGTCAGTCTTTCAGCAGATTTGTTGTTGTTCTTGTTGTCTATACCAGGTTTTGAAAAAATCCGGGTTTAAAAAAAACAAACCAAAACCATGTTTTTTTAGAAAAAACCAAAAAAAACATTGGTTTTTTGGTTTATTTGTTTTTTTACACTTTGCACATACAAATAAAAAAAGGAATGTACCATGCTATTTAGTATATAGTTAAACACATTTTAGTACCACTTACCAAGAGTTTTGTAAATATTTAAAAAAGATAAAAATAAAATCATAAAAATGTACACACATGATCTTGAATTTCACCTTGTAGCATCTATAGGCAACGGAAGTTTTAAACCGCTTCCAATTACGAAAGCAGTCGATTGTAAACACACACATATGTTTGCAAAGTCCAAACCTTGTGACTAAAAATTGTTTTGTCCATGGAGGTTAATTCATGTTTGTTTTCAGAGTAAACACAGTTTTTTTTAACTCAGAGGTTTCCAAAAATGGTGTTTTTCATAGAAACTCAAATGTTTTGTCATAAAAATATAGGATTTCTCATGAATGCCAGCTACAATGCTTCTCCAGCAGAAACCAAAGATGTTAATAAAAATGTTTCCCATATCGTGCAAACCCTTAAAATCATGTCAAAAAGTAATATTTATGAAGATTTAAAACTGCATTAATGAACTCACTTACTAATTCTGAAAATAGTTGATGATTCATATATGAGAAAAATCATTTCTGTCAAAAAAAACAATAGAAAAAAACATGGTTTTTGTGAAGAAAAAAAACACTCGGTTTAAACCAAACAAACCCTGGTCTATACTGAACGTTGTTGAGTGTGTTTATTTTGATTTAAACGTGATTCTATAGAAGTTGCTTGAAACGGAAATAAACCAATTTGGATTTGTGAAAACACTCATTTGTCCGTCTGTCCGACATTTAATACCCCAATTGGCAACTTTGCTTGGCAACCCCAGTGAGGAATTGCCCTCAGGATACCGACCACTGTTTTAGACAAACATAAATGACAACATCGTTTGGTTAGCTATTGGAATATAAATAATGTACATATCTATACAATGATACGGCATAATTATATCTTAACAAGACGTATGCTATTCTATCTATCTGACCTTGTAAAATCTCCTAACTCTCACCATCTCCGTCCATTGATATGTCCGAGGGATATGAATGAGTCTTGCTGGTCGGTAAAATACTTTCAATTCATTGCACCTAGACTTTTCAATTCACTCCCTTCACTTATCCTTTCTGCTTTGCAGTTTGCATGTTTTATCGCGTTTGCTGTATACATATATATTTCGGCTTTCTTTCGACTGCACATGCGTCACTACATCGCTCACTCCCTTCTCCAGTATATGATACCAATTATAGACTTGTCTTGTTTTTTGTTATACCATTAACCGCATTTTTTCTCTCGGTATAAGCGGTACTTTTTGTTAGTTCTTCCATTTTTGTGTATATTCAGTTGTCGTGCATCAGTGTGATATGCGCTATATTAAATATATGATTGATATAATTGTGTTGGTGTGTTACACAGACAGCAGGAGATGGGGCGGTGGCACTGTTACGTCCTGGAGAAATGTCGCTGGCTCTGCACTCTAGCAATGCAACTAGGACGGCCGAGGCTAATTCGGCTCTCACAAGACCGAGTCGCACCAACACCATGCTCGTGGCCGTGCCCCAGCAAGAGGTCATACAGCACAGACTCACTGCCCCGGGGCCATTGGGGTCATGACACTACTTGACGCTCAATTAGATGACTGTTGATGTGTGGAAAATCCTGTTAAAACCAAGTAATTGACGCTAAATAGTTTAACCCGGACATTGTCAAAATTGGAATGTGCAGTCGGATATACGAGGTGGCATATCAGTGTAGGATGGAACATTCTGTAAGATTTTTCATTTGTAAATATCTCATTTTGCTTCTAATCCTGTCAGTATGAACGTCGCCAGCCATTACTTGAGTAGCACCAACGAAAATTACCATATTACTTACTTTTAAAACGAATATACATTGTTTTTTCATCAATTTATTCTCATATATATTGGGGAACATCTTAGTCTGCTTGCATGAAATATAACTTTGGTACAATAGGATGTAATGAAGGACGAGTGGAATTCTAGCTGAAATCACTCACCCATTAACAATGCTATCCACGGCTTTTGTTCGCAAAATTCCAGCTGCGAGATTCAATTTAGATAGGGCATTATCACAAGTCTCACCGGGCACTTCCTGCACGCGCGCTATATTCTTTGTTGCAGCCATATGACACTGTGGTATCGCGAGCTGCATCAAAAACGTCACATCAAAAACTCGTGCAGAATCTGCAAAGCTAGTCTCATTCGGCTACTACGAAAATATTGCCTTATTTCAAACTAGAAATTTTGCATGGATATTCATTGACACACACACACATGGACATTTTTCTAGTTATAAATAATTAGTCTTTACAGTCAGTCATGTTGTATTGCAGTCGCATTATTTATGACATTCTCGCTGTTCTCATCCCAGCTTGTGCTTTTGTTTTAATATTGCTATCAATTGAGTTTTTATTTAATAATAATATAAATTTCATAATAATATCACTTTAATATTATTTGAGTATTAGCATTAATTTTATATTAATGAGCTTTTATAATTGATTCATTACAGCTCAATTCATTATAGGTTATCTAGCATGAAGAGTTCGTGTCAGAACACAACAAGAATGAAGCAAGAATTGTTTATTAATGCTGCAGATGCAATCAACATTTAACATTTAAATTCTTTCTCAACACCACGCTACAATATGCCAATTTCGTTGATTCATACTCGGTTGATTTTTAACTTCAGTTTGATATGAGCGGCACATTAAATCAAGCTTTGCTAAACTGGGTGAATATTGTTTAGCATTTTGGCGGTTGCACACGAATGATGTCGGCTGGTGGTACACCTTATCTTGCTCGTCACTGATCACATACTTGTTGTTGGTTACTAGCTGAATTCTGGCCGAGGTGGCTCCACTCCTGGTATTTCTTCCTGATCACGCCATGGGTTCTTGGATGTTGAAGAGCTCATGGTGTTGTTGATGGCTATAACTCCTCAAAGATTGGACGTAACAGTGCAATTCCTGGTATTTTTTCATGAGGCTGAGCTTGGATAGTCTGGGTTTCATGCAAGTCAGTGTATTGATGGTGGTTGCTTGTCAGTGGTAATTCATAACTACTCACATCATGCTGTATGTAGCCCGGCTGGTCTTGATGACTTGTATGTGTCGTTCATATCTCGCCAGTGGCTGCACGTGATACTTGGTCACTAGGTGATAATTTCCCTCTGACAATATATAGCTGCCCAGAAGCTGTACGTAGAAGTGAAGTTCTTGTAATGTATTTGTCTGTGACGGTGTAGAAATCGCTTGAGGTTGTAAATTGTTGTATATATGTGGTTCATTTTCATCAGGCTGAACATAGCTTGCCAGCTTCTGTGCGCGGTAGTTTAGATGTTGTGGGCTATCCGCTTGTGCAGGTTCATATTCGCCCAGTGTATACACGTAGCATCTGTACTGCCGGGAGTGGTCACGTGACGGTTCATATTCCGCCAGAGATTGTGAGTGGCAGTGGTCGTGTTGTTTATTTGCAAGAGACAGAACATTGCTCGCTTGCCACTGCTCGAATTGGTCAAACTGCTGTTGGACGCTGGGCAGTTGAAGTAGTTCACAGCTTGATGTATTTAGTTGACCTGTTCCGAGTGTTCCGCAGGTGGCTGTACACATCCTGCCACTGGCTCGACCTGGTTGTTGAGATGTTGTAAAAATGCCACCTGATGTAGCTCAACTGCTTCTTGAGGCTCCATCGAGTGGTTGACCTGGTCCACTTTATTCACCTCTGTCGTTTCAACAACTGTCTCTTGCAGAGCACAATTTACCAGAGGCTGCTGAAAGAAGTTGAGCTGTTGTTGGTGGTTGAGTTGAAAGAGTTACTGACCATATACAGGCTCCTGTACATAGTTCACCTGTTCTGTGCCATTTGTCTGTGACGGTACATATAGCGCCTGAGACTCCACTTGACAGGTAGACTGTGATTGAAAATTGACACAATGTGGAGCATAATTGTAATCCAGTGGATATACGTAGCATTAGAACTGCTGCTGGTAGCTAGCTTGTGGCGGAGTATATCCCACCACAGGCTGGACCAAGTATTCCGTTACTTGCTGATAATTAGAGTCTGTCTATATATAACTTGCCAGGGGATGTACGTAATTGTACAACGGTGATTGGTAATTTTCCAATGACAGATAGTAATCTACCATTGGCGACGTGTAGCCCGAAGGCACATAGTATTCCACGGCGAATGTTGGCGTTGATGGAGGCAACACAACTTGTCGTGAAACAACAAAGCTGTCACTTCAGTCAAAGCCACTCGTACAATTGAATGCACAGATTTTCACAGCTCATTGATCCACCGCTCGGATGAAACAAACAAATATAACGTGCTGTCTTTGTTAAAGATGGCGTGGAAATATATTTCGAATATGTTTGTTTACTTGTTCGCTCTTAAGTGAGTGTACTTATGCAATAATGTTATTCCTAGTTTACATATGATAACAGGGCAGGTATTTTTGTAGATATAATAACATCAAAACACGTAATTATTCTTAAATATGTTTTGGCATTTGAAAACATTCTCTTTCTTCATTTGATCTCATCTTTCGGACTAAACTCGTATTTCTCAAACTCTCTCTCTCTCTCTCTCTATGTACTTTTGGGCACTTCCGGTACATGGGGCCACCGCATGGTGGTAATAGTGCATGTACTCTTCCATGCCACTGGACTTGCCTGTAAATACTACCAATTATAATAATAGTATTAATATTCGGCGACTAAACCGGCTCCCCCACTGTTCTGCAGTGAGGAGGGTGGCTAGACACCCGACAGGAATAAAAACAAAACCTGTTTCAAGGGCGGATGAGCTATCTGATAGCCAACGGCCATCTAGCATGTTCCAGTTTGCAAACGTGTTTTCATTTTTATATTTGTGCCTACTCCCTGCTCGCTGTGATGTTCCTGTCGGTTGTGTCTTTTTCGCGCCTGTGTATAAATATGTGCGCTATATTAAATATATGTTGTTGTTGTTGTTGTTGTTGTTGTAGTAAGTACAAGACTAATTTTATTTCCATAATTTCCAACTATGCCCTTAGTGTGTACTGTACGTGTGTGTCTGTGTGTTTGTATGTCAGGCGTGGGTTGTGGAGCGTTTCGGCAAGTTTAATCGTATTCTGGAGCCAGGCATGAGCATCTTGATTCCGCTCGTGGATCGGATCAAATATGTCCACTGTCTCAAACAACTGCCCTACAATATGACCGCAATTCAGGCCATCACACAAGGTCACCACACCAATGACTTGCAAATATAATACATCCGTTATTATTATTATTATTAATTACAGGCAAATCCAGTGACATGGTAAGAGTGCAAGCATTATTACCACCCTGTCGTGGCTCCATGTACCGGAAGCTCCCAAAAAATGTCTAGGGATATTTTAGCCAGGAAGGTGAGAGCTATTGAAGAAAATATGCAATAAATTATCAAATATAAACATTTGATGAATTTACATGTACACAAACGTGTAACAAACTGAGCAAGTAATAAAGTAAAAATATAAATAAAATCGTATAATATCAATGACGAGTTAAAAATATAAAATAACGAGCGAGATATAAGCTAGAAATTGGAAAAGCACAATCAGATCATCGCAGACTTAGTTTCCACTTTTTCAACAATGCCAAGCAACGCTATTTGCGCTTCACAAAGTGTCCGGGTTAATACATGCGATGTTTTGACATCCTCAATAATGTTTTGGTCGCTAGAATATGAAGTTATGAGGACTAATATTGTCTGTAACGTTGAATATCACTCAAAACTGGAGTCAAAATATATTTGAAAATAATTTGTGTGGCTTGAAATGTTTGCACGACGAGTAACTGATTTTCCTCATACATTTGATAATAGTATATATATATATATATATATATATATATACATGTATATATATGTAAATTTGCGAAATTTGTCGAATCAACATGGATGGGGTAGCAAACGATATGGGGGTATAAGAATTTTCAGTATATCGATATTTCGGAATATATATCGGATATCAGATTTCGATATTTTCAGTATAAGAAAATAAGTCAAATTGGTTTTGCTGGACATACCAGTTGTGAGGCTGGACTCAAAATTAGCCTTCAGTAAACATGTCCACTGATAGCCCTTCAAAAGTGGACTATTCATCGTGGAACGTGCATAATTTTGGGCGAAATGCAAATTTCTGCTAGGCGTGCGCGTTGCTTCGTAATACCTGTACTAATGTGGAATATTGCGTCCCTGTGAGTTTTTCAACAATACATTTTCATTCACGATAATTGGACAGCTAATTGCATCAGCTAGGCTTCTATTCAGGTAGACCTGATTGAATGTGAAGCCTGGCTACCATGACGTGATGTTGGCAGCCTATACATACTTAATAAGATCAATGACAATGAGCATCGTCCTCTGAGCGTTCTAGAGCTCAATGAGTTCACTCCCATGAGGACAACTCGAAACACGGCTAATGCAAACCCATTAAGCTTTCGACAGTTCAGAATGAGTTGAAATCAATAGCAGTACTGTTTTATGAATGCATGTGTTGAATTATTGAGCTTAACGGTTGACAAGATGTATCTTGAGAACAGGATGCATTAGTTGGTCCAGTGAAATATCGATTGTCGCAAACTTAAATGTTTAATAACGTGAAACCGTGAATAACTTACCATATATTTTTATGCTACCAATATGCTTACCATATATATTTTTATAAACTATATAATGGATGCATTATATCGAAATTGTTTTAGAGTAATGTTTGCTTACAATTTTAATCGTCTTTGACACAGATTAAACTTATGCTGTACGTAGTGGTTGTGGTGAGTATGTGTGCTGCGAGTGTTTGTGAACAATTCTGATTCATTTTCACCTGATTTCATTTCCAGTTGAAAAACGTTTGATCAGGTGTTATGATCAAGGTGCACGGTGTATGGCTGTTTTCATGTACATGTACATACCATGTATAATATCAAGGTATTTGTGAGGACAGGAAGAGTTTTAACAACGAGATTTCCTCTTGAAAAACATTAAAATCTCTTGTAATTTTCATTTATATTGTGTGGTGTATTGTCAATTGTTAGGTGTTATTTGAGCTTATGTTTGGTCAAAGTATATGCGAGTATTGGTGATTTAATGGAAAATAAAGTCACTGAAATTTTTCACAAGCAACTCGACTCGGTGTTTGTACGTATAGAGAGACGTGATACCATTAATTCTAGACTTACACCGGGCTAATTAGCGAGTGCCGGTGTGTGAATGTGCATGTTTGTTTCTGTGTGCGTGTGTTTCTGTGTGTGTGTGTGTGGTTATGTGTGCTTGTTTGTGTAGTGCTGACTACGAGAAATGTTTTCTTGCTAGTCCGCTAACAAGCGAATTATTTCGAGATGTAATTTCAACACTTGTCTGCTCCGCCGAGAATACTTTACTTTACTTTACTTTAGAAGACTTTTATTAAATGAAGGCCTCAGAATATCTCTCACACACACACACACACACACACACACACACACACACACACACACACACACACACACACACACACACACACACACACACACATACACACACACACACACACACACACACACACACACACACACACACACACACACACACACACACACACACACACACACACACACACACACACACACACACACACACACACACACACACACACACACACACACACACACACACACACACACACACACACACACACACACACACACACACACACACACACACACACACACACACACACACACACACACACACACACACACACACACACACACACACACACACACACACACACACACACACACACACACACACACACACACACACACACACACACACACACACACACACACACACACACACACACACACACACACACACACACACACACACACACACACACACACACACACACACACACACACACACACACATACACACATACATACACACACTCAGATACATACACACACAAAGACACACACATACACACATACACACATACATACACACACTCAGATACATACACACACAAAGACACACACATACATACACACACACACACATACACACATACGCTCACACATACGCACACACACACACACAATTCAATTTGAGGCCTTTCAGTGCCCTGTAAGAGCTGATTACCATATTGCACGGTGAAAAAACTTGCGGCAGCTTGTCATAAGCGGCTGAAAATAAACGCCAACTTTTTTTAAGTCGACGTTTCATTAGCTGCATGCCAGCGCAAATGAACTTCCAATGTGTGCGTGTGTGTGGGGCATGGTTTCTTGCAATATGCGAATTTCAGTTTTTAAACGGGCAGCATTTTAATAGATAATCTCTGCGTTATTGTTCGAAAATAACTATGGTCAATTCCTCAATAATATTTTGAATATAATCATAATTCAAATTGTTGAAATATTAATAAGTTACGCTTGGGTAATTGGAAATAGTTGAAAATATTGATAACATTCATAGCATTCATATTATAGTATAATAACAGCTAAAGTATAAACAATAATTTCTAAATTATACCTGAAATAAGGATGTTGAAAATAATTATAATTAAAAATAATAAAGAAAGATTTGTGACGGCCATTTTTTTGTCTTGAGTATTTGTCCTTCATGATTAATTTTCCTTGTTTTTCTCTGAATTCATCAAGGTATCAAAACAGAATCGCTTGCAGCACAACGTTCTATATGAGAGTTCAATCTGGATGCTGCATTAAATCTTCTTTCTGATTGTCAGCAAAAATACTTGACAATTGATTGTGCAGGCTTGGCTTATACAATCAACATTTAATTTCATCTTGTAATCATTGATTGCAGGTTGAATGTTGCGTGTGTTTGTTGTTGATTGTTTGTGCTTTTAGACCAGGTTGCAGTCAGCGTGGATGCGATGTTATTTCTCAAAGTAGTCGATCCTTTCAAAGCGAGCTACGCCGTGGAAAATGCCGAATTTGCCGTGATCAATTTGGCAACCACGAGTATTCGGTGAGTTGCCAGATTGTCGCTGATCAGATGGTTTGTCACAATTACATATAAACGACCAAAAATCCAGCAGAACAGCACGTTGAAATCACATCTAATGGCAGCACTTGATTGACTTCACAACAAACAAGAACTTTTATTATTATTATTATTCTTATTACTTTTTAATTATCAGTTTCAAAATAGGTTTTGTTGTATATATAATTTTTTTTGTATATACAACACACATACACACACATACTCATACACATTTACTCAGTATAGTTAGCATGATTGTTATGTAAATATAATTACAGAATTGCCTACATTGTCTGGTTTCACGTTCTTGCATTGACTGTTTGCCTACACGTTCGTGGTGGAAAAACCGGGCGATTTTTCGTCAGTTCTTATACCGGACCATTCTTGACCGATGTACACACACAAAAGAGCTTATTTGTATTCCCAGCCAGCACACAACATTTTCTCGCCTTTGCACATCATCCCACACATTCTCGCTGTGGGTATTGTCCGCACACATACACCCACACACACACACACACACACACACACACACACATACACACACACTCACACATTTATTGTAGAGAGATAGCCTGCTGAAAACTAATCCAAAACATTAGCATACCGCTATCAGCATATGCAGTTGGGATTTCACATGTTCATCAGAATACGCAGCTGCTTGAAATGACAGGGATGAAATGTCACAATTTCTCAATGCTGACACGTGGATTAAGACTGCTGATAGCCTAGGTCAGATTTAACTAGCCGGGTTTGTGTAAAATGAGATGTTGCATGACTATTTTTCCTAGTTGCATGGATTAGAAATAGTGTTGAAGTTTTATTCAGTGGTTGAGATGACAGGAGTCTTCCTTACACACTGAAAATGTTTTTTTTGCAAATGTTTTGCGTTTTAATTCTATGTTCGTGTTATAATATACTTGTTCAATAGAACATACGGCCCTCCAAATAGCGCACTCGAAGGAACCGAGAAAACATTCCGCAAATAGGACGTTCTAGTGTACTTACAATGAAACCATTTCGGCCAGCGTTTTCTATTGCATTTTGATAGCTGGCCTGAAACAATCCATGAATGTCGCTCTGCTAAAAAATAACACACACACACATACAAACACACACACATACACACACACACATGCATATAATAAATGCATGAGCGCAGTCTTCACTAAGAGCAGATATGACAATATTTTGTTATTCATGATGTCCTCAGCACGCTATCGACCTGATACCAACGCAAAGCCGCACACACACACACACACACACACACACACACACATACACACATACACACATACATATAGATGTAGAAAAAGAGATATCTCTTCAGGCGATATATGTCCTCGGAATTGGTATTCCATATATCTTGATGGCACTAAGCGTGGTAATGGCCATCTAAATGTCATTGTGTCATTTGATAATAATGGCTGTCTTGTGTGGCCGGCTAATGGCGTGACACTCAAGATCGCTGACTGACGGCAAACGGCAGGTTTCATCTCGTTTATTGCTCTGTCTTGTTCGCCGAGCGGCAAAGATAGTCCGTGCGATCATTGACTCACGACAGTGAATTCACAATTCGTAGCGGCGTGTGTATATGTGTGTGTTCTTACTAGTTGTTCTTACTAGTTGTCTTCGCAGGAATGAGTCAGTGTGTGTGTGTGTGTGTGTGTGTGTGTGTGTGTGTGTGTGTGTGTGTGTGTGTGTGTGTGTGTGTGTGTGTGTGTGTGTGTGTGTGCCTGTGTGTGTGTGCGTATGCGCGTTAATGTTTCAGTGTATGTGTGCGTTAATTTCTGTGTGTGTGTGTGTGTCTGTGTGTGTGTGTATGAGTGTATGCATGTGTATGTGTGTGCGCGTGCGTGAGTGTGTGTATGCTTGTGCGTGTACGTGTGCGTATGCGCGTTAATGTTTGAATATTTGCGTGTGTATGTGCGTATGTACGTATATGTATGTGTGTATGTATGTGTATTTGTGTGTATTCATGTATGTATGTAAGTGTATGTGTGTTACGTTGTTACGTTGTTACGTTGTTACGTTGTTACGTTGCTACGTTGTTACGTTAATTCAGGGTAAATGTTTCGGTCGGGCGTGGCGAGAGCGATTAACTATGGAGGATGAGCCGCTAGCGTTTGCAATGCGTAGCAGCATGGACACGAACATTGGAATGGGGAAAATATTACAAAAGATGGTCAACGCTGAGTCCTTGTGCACGAAAGAAAGAATCGATGAGGTGATCAAGAGAATAAGAAGAAGAGAGTCTACAAGGCGGGCAATGTATTACGAGATGAATCCTGACCTCACACCAGATGCCGCATATTAAAAAAATTTCACTGCGATGGAAATACACAGGATGTCTTTTACGAGATTCAGGATTGGGTCGCATTGGCACGAAAGAAATAATGGATGAGGTGATCAAGAGAATAAGAAGAAGAGAGTCTACAAGGCGGGCAATGTATTTCGAGATGAATAGTGTTACTAAATTTTGTGTGTGGCGTGTTAGACAGGGAAGTGGAACAGCAGAGGCAAGGGTAGAACTGCAGCAGACGAGAGGTTCTGTAAATGCGGAAAAGTACAATCACGGAAAAGCATGTGGTAGAGGAATGCAAATTGACTGAGAATATTCGGAACAAATATGAGGTATCGATTTTTCGAGAATTGTTCTGCTTGACAGAGGATAAAGCTTGTAAATGTGTTGCAAGATATGCTGCAAGAAGTGTGCTGATGTGATTATTGCGCTAGCCAGTGCTAGCGTAGTGTTGCAGTGTGGTGTATGATGTTCTGTTTGATTGCACATGAATATTACAAACACGTTCATTATATATTCCGGCGATAAAACGAAGTTATTGTTGTGTGATAACAGTAGTGTGGTATTTTGGCATTGTTTTCTCTTACGCTTGATATTTATTTTGTACCGTTTCGTTTGTGTGCCACTTTCATTTGTGTGTATATGTGTATGTTTGTGTGTGTGTGTGTATGACAGGGTGGAATTATCCAGGACGTTGTTGGACAATGTGTTCTCAGTTCGCAGTCAATTGTGTCAGGCGATTGACAAGGCAATTAATTCGACCACCGACGCCTGGGGCATTCAGTGTGTGCGCTGCGAAATACGTGAGCTTCCCAGTAACAGCACCCAATAATAGGCCAGACGTTCTCAAGCGGGGGTGCGAGTCTGGTTCTTGAGGCATGCGATGATTCCTGTGAACAATTAAATATCACATGTATTTTACCTATCCCGTATATTTTTCCTTGATAAAAAACTTGAAGGAACCTTGAAGGAACTTTAAGTTGGCATGAATGAATATTGAAAAATATGTTTTGTTATTCTTTCGTTAGTAATAACAACAACTTCTGACTATAACAACTTCTGATTGCTGATTTGAAAGCGGTGCCAACACTGGTAGAAACGGTCCAGAACCACTGCAATAATCTGTCGTTACTACGCGAATATGCTATAGAGACTTTGTGAATTTTTAGAAGCAAACACAGAGCTTAACACATGTTCTACGATAGTTGTCTCTCAGCCTGTTTTCTCTGATTTTCCACTTGTTAATGAGCCAATTCTTCATTTTCCACAACATCACTGATATAGGCTTTAAATTAAGTTGCACCACTAAATTTCTTCTCAAGAAGTCACACTAGAAACGAAAATAGACGAATTCAGATTGATAAAACACACACACACAGACACACACACACACAGACACACACTTGTCCTTTTGTCCTATTCGCCACTTGCCAGTTTTTCGATTTTCCATCAGTGAGGAATTCCCCACAGCTTTCGTAGCTGTGATGTACGCAATTCAGACGGGAATCAGTGCAAAGTGTTAGTGCACAAGCGCCGGCCGGCCAGTCAGTTAGTCAATTATCGATCGTCCACAACACGACGTGATGTGACTGTTTGAAATGTGTCAGATACAAGCGCTCCGCAAGCAGCGCGCCGTTCTCACAGGAAATTCCTCTGCAGCTGAACCAATGACATATCACGTATCACAGTGGAGTAATTTGAGTTATGTACAGATATCAACCCAGTTAGCAATGAGAGATAGGTTACAGCGGTCATATGTGTTGTATTTGTGTGCTGTGGTTCACTAAGTGACAATCTTAAGCGAGCACATCAGCCTGTTGTGACTGATCTAAACGACAATCTTCTGCAAGTGGTTTCAGCTGTGGAGCTATTGGGGGTTTCCTCAGAATTTTCAGGAGGTATTGTGGTCTCTTCCTTCTACCAAATCTCCGCAGGTATAAAAGCAAATCGTACGTTTATGTGTGTGTGTGTGTGTGTGTGTGTGTCTGTGTGTCGGTAGGCGACCTGCAAATACCGTATAACATCCAGCGAGCGCTGGTAGCTCAGGCCGAAGCCGAGAGAAACAAGAGAACGGCTCTGATCGAGGCCGACGGAGTGAGACTGGCCGAAATGAGAGTGGCAGACGCTCAGAAATACAGTGTGCTCTCTGCTTCAGGTGTGTGTCACACACTAACACTAACACTAACACTAACACTGACACTAACACTAACACTAACACTGACACTAACACTAACACTAACACCAACACACATACACACACACTGACACTAACACACATACACACACACACACTTACACACACACATACACATACACACATACACACGCATACATACACACATATACGCAAACTAACACACACAAACACTAACACACACTAACACACATACACACGCACACACAGAGATACACACACACACACACACACATATATATATATATATATATATGCATACACACTCGCTTACACACACAGAGACACACTGGCACATACACACATAACGTGTACACAATAAACACACATAATGTGTACATAATAAACACAATTAATGTGTACATAATAAACACAATTAATGTGTACATAATAAACACACATAAGGTGTACATAATAAACACAAGTAATGTGTACATAATAAACACAAGTAATGTGTACATAATAAACACATAACGTGTACATAATACACACAATTAGTGTGTACATAATAAACACACATAATGTGTACATAATAAACACACACAATGTGTAGATAATAAACACACATACTGTGTACATAATAAACACAAATAATGTGTACTTAATAAGCACATATAACGTGTACATAATACACACAATTAATGTGTACTTAATATACAAACATAACGTGTACATAGCACGTAATAGTATGTGCATAATGTGTTCAAAATGTTAACAATATCAACACCAAACATGTCTCAATAATTTTTTAAAACTTATAGTGAAACAATGTGTTCAGCTACGTAATACGAGCCACCGGCTGAAATTTCAGCAAGAAAGAATTGTGTAACTCTAGAACAATTGGCTTTTGTCTAAAATTGCCTAAAACTATCTGAATCGATCGGCTGCCATTTGTTTTGGTCAGACCTTGGCTATATTTACACTCTGCTTGGCTATTTTGTCTCGGCCTGGCAACAGAGGCGGCTCGAGTCGAGCGTGTCGAGCGGGCCGAAGCAGAGGCAGAGGCGATGCTAGCACTGGCTCGTGCCCGGGCACAATCGGTGGCGCTTCTGTCCGAGGCGATCAGTCTGCCCAACGGCATGAGCGCAGCGGCGTTATCAGTGGCCGAGCAGTATGTGAGTGCCCTGGCAGGCATGGCGCGTGCAGGCAACACGCTGGTGCTGCCCTCTGATGTGGCCACCAATCCCGGCGCCATGCTGTCTCAAGCCATGTCCATTTTCGGCGCAGCCAACTCGGCTGCCGCCGCCGCCTCCGCCGCAGGCGTGAATCAGCAATTACCCGCGGCAGCAGGGGGCAAGGGGGCTGGACATCTGCGTGGAGAAGGTGCAGCAGAGTCCATAGCAGATAGTATGCTCACTGAATCTGTGGCCACGCGTTCCAATTACAAGCTGGCGGACGTGTAGGTGACGGCGTTCCATCCACCAGTGCTGTTCCTTCAAATATAACCAGAAAGCAGGGTGTCTAGGTGTCTCGAAGTCTTGAATTATAAACGTCTAGAAGACTTGAAGAATATAAGTATAGACGTCTTGAAGTATAAATGTATTGAAGTATAAAAGTCTTGAAGTATAAATGTCTTGAAGTATAAAAGTCTGGAAGTCTTCAAGCATAAAATCTATATGTCTAAAAGTCTAGAAATCTAAAAGTCTAGAAGTCAAAAAGTCTAGAAGTCTTAAAAGTCTAGGAGTCTAAAAGTCTAGAAGTGTAAAATTCTAAAATTCTAGAAGTCTTTGATTTGTGTTTATGTGGCGTTTATTCATCATCTCTTTCGTTTAAATTTTGCGATTGAACACTGTTTTGCTAAATTATTCAATCGTATTATTGTGTAGTGTCAATATGCTTGTGCAGAATATATATAAATGTTGAACTGGTATGTTTTTGTAATATATTTCTATTATTAAACCTATTCAAGAAAGTGCCCCTGAGAATCAAGCATGAGATGTTCTTTTCCAGATTGAACTGTGTAATGATAGAATATCTCCTTCTTCAATATTTTCCAATTAGTTTTATTAATATAATTAGTAAATTAATTAGAATGTCTTTTGTTTGATGTAAGATATAATTCTGGCTCTGCTAAACTTTACGCTAGTGTTTTTAAGCGTGAATTTTATTTAATCTTTGCTAATTGCGTTGATGATAGAATTCACGTCTCCAACGAAGCACATAGAATTAGCATCTAATCATGCTGATTAATTTTTTAGATTTAATCAAGATTATTACAATATTAATAACACTTTATTAAGTTGTGTCCGGTTTCTATGTTGGCGTTTTCATTTTTCACAAAAGTTTGCTGACGATAGCGATTGAAACTTAATTTGATTAAATCCAACAGAGATTAGCTACATTTTCATTAATTAATTATCCTAGTGGGATTATATTGCTGTGCTGTTTTTTTTCTCAATACGATAGCTTAATTCTTCAGCTAAATATGCGTGGAATTTCATTACGTGTCAGAGTAGCATACTGTACCGCATTGCATGTGAGCATTGCGATACAGTATGAACGCTGGTAAAATCACTAACAGCGCTACAATACAATCCTGCATTGCTACACAATCCTGTAATGTAGCTTGCCTGCACTATTCGCCATAGCAATGACTGTGTCCGTGCAATTTTATTGCAATGCAACTGTGCAATACAACGTTATAAATTGCATTATAGCGATTTAAAGCGTTTGCGCTCTTCCCATTTCACCATGTTATTTGATTTTAATAATAATTATAGTTATAAGAGTCATGTGTTTATGTAGTAATATTAATACTCAATTTATATTGGCATGCTGGTATGATGCAGTCCAAACGGCAGCAGTAATGACTGGTGTTGTGAGTGATTTGTGTGATCAATATTGAAATGTATCCAAACTATAGCTGCTGTCAAACTGTTCCTGCTTGACCAAGTGTGTATGTATGTGTATGTGTGTGTGTGTGTTTGTGTGTGTGGGTATGTGTATGTGTGTGTGTGTGTGTTGTGCAAGTCAATGCTAAGCTAATGGATCAATAACTGATGATTGCTGTTTAAATGCACACCTCTACTTCGATCAACACACACACACACACACACACACACACACACACACACACACACACACACACACTTATACACACACACACACACACACACACACACACACACATACACATATATATATACGCGCAAACTCGTTCAACTGTACAAATTGACACAAATCTGATTTGTAGCTACACACAGCCATACAAACACACACATACACATGCATACATACACACATAAAACACCAGACACGCACACACATAAACGGGCGATACGTACACACACGCACACATACACACACACAAATACACACACACACACAGCAACCCACAAACATTCAACGCAATCTCACACGCAACACAAAAACGCTGCTATTTGAGTTTGTAACGAAGTGGACATTTCGGAGACGCATTCCGTCATAGATGTAGCGTGACATTTGAAAAATATGCCAATTTCAATGTGCATACATTGTTTACATATCAAGGCCTCCTGCCGCATTCTGAATACCACGCTGGCCTGTTTGGACCACTCACAGACATACAGACAGACAGACAGACAACAACAATTTGACTTGACGGCGGAACTTTCGGCAGAATGATGAGTGACGTCGCCAGGATTTATCCGGTGGGGGGAAGGGGAGTTGAAGAAAATGATGCGGACAGCAACTGCACTCGACATTTTTATGATCTGGATTATTGGAGGAGCTCAGATGGGGAGGGGGCTTGGTACATTTTTGGAGGGTAATCGGTCCCTACAAGCCTCCTGGCGCCGCCACCGTTGAGTGCAAAAACCGCCTGTTTTCTGCCGTATTTTCATTCTGCTTCTGTTGCAATTGATTGCGCCATCGTGGCTGATGGAGATTTATATCGCCGCGCCACGGTCGATGCTCAACACGATGGCATTGCAACAAATCGACCAGATAATGTGATGCAGTGTATTCTCGCTGCGGCCAAGTGAAAATTGCCAGCACTTCCAACGTCCAACACGGAAACAACCTTTGACTTGCGATACGCTACAATACGATACAACAACACCACTTTGCTATGCTATGCGTGTATGTGTGTGCTTGTCTGTATGCTTGAGTGTATATGTGAGTAGGTGTGTGTGTGTGTGTGGATGGGTGGGTGGTGGTGTGTGTGTGTTCTAATCGAGATGCTTCCGCAGAATCTATCAGAATATGTGTATGTGTGTGCGCCTATGTGTTTGTGTGTGTGTGTGTGTGTGGGGGGGGGGGTGTTTGTGTGTGTGTGTGTGTGTGTGTGTGTGTGTGTGTGTGTGTGTGTGTGTGTGTGTGTGATCACATTTGGTGCTGGTCTCAGCTCATTAATCTGTTGGTGTTTCACAACGTGGTCGCCACTGCTGATCTCGTTTTCCCGACTCACTCGTGCCAATCTCAGTGTTGCCAAGTGATTTGATGTTGCCAGTTTGCCTACAGCCTCTCTCTCTCTCTCTCTTTGTGTGTGTGTGTGTGTGTGTGTACTCACTGTATTGTAGACATGGAACATACAGTTTATATTGTCACTGGCGACAAATTGCGCACTTCGTGCGGTTATTATCGCTAGCAGATCTGCACTGCGTGCGTCTCGTAATATCGATGTCAATTTGATTTGTAAGAAACTTTGAGTACGCATTGAATTTCATCTGGTATTTAGCTGTATATCATCCGTAAGCAAGTTGTATCCAAGTTGTTAGCGCGTGATATGTATTTGTGTGAATGTATGTGAGGTCACACTGCTATAGCAAAAATGTTATTGTGGCACTCTCGCAGGGAAATTTCGAGCGAATTTTACTACGCATTAGCACACGCTACTGGGCTTTGCACATGCTCGCTGCACATGTGTATGTTCGCATGCAATCTCAGCACACAGACACGCACACCAATACAATGTGTATACGGTGCATCTCGATACGGACACACACACCGGACACGGACACGATACACATGTACGCCGGCATATATATATATATATATATATATATATATATATAGGTTCTGGCTTCCAGTCGTAATATTTCTCCTTGAAGTAGCTCGCACAGTCGTTTGACACGCGATTTCATTCGACAATACATTCCACTGCGGTTGCTCAATACTTCTATAGGGAATGTGTGTGTGTGTGTGTGTGTGTGTGTGTGTGTGTGTGTGTGTGTGTGTGTGTGTAGGCTGTTTATACACATGTTGTCCAGATTGATTATGCACGGTGTTGGCATACGGTTGTGTGTATGTTACGCCATAATCAGCTGTTGCGTGTATGCATGTATGATTATGTATGTCTGTATGTCTGTGTGTATGTGTCTGTGTGTGTGTTTGCTTGTGTTTATGTGTGTGTATGTGTGCATTGATCGTCATAACCGTGTACGACTGCGGTTCTGTAATTACGTTTGAATAAACCCGCCCTTTCATGCATCATGCACACACATACTTACCTACACACACACACACACACACACATACACACACACACACACATTGCAAAATCACTAAGAGTGACCTATTTTTTGCACGTGTGATGTTGTACTGTGAAGCCAGTGGTTGGCGGTTCGATTCTTGCTGCTGATTTCGCTCATAAAACTTCCATATTGCCGATGGTCACGTAGTCGAGTGGCTAAGACGCACGCTTTCTGCACGAAAGGTTCAGGGTTCGATTAGCTGGCGAGGTGGAACGATTGGGTTCGTTTCTTTTAAAGGGATAGCCCAATTACCGCAAGGCGGGTTTCATGTGAGCGCGGCCGTCCAGTATATGTGCTGGCCGTGACTGCGATAACCTGTGTGGCGGCCGGACCTGCGGTGTGCCAGCCGGGGCCGTGACAGTCTTTTCCCCCGCAAAATTACACGCGAACACAGCCTTCTCTACTGCTGTGTTCAAATGCGTAATTATTTAAATAATAATAAGATTGCTTCCACTGGGAATTAGGGCAGCGCATGGACCAAAAGTGTCTCATTGTATGTCTCATTGTATGTCTCATTGTATGTCTCATTTTGTGTCTCATTGTGTGTCTCATTGTATGTCTCATTGTATGTCTCATTGTGTGTCTCATTGTGTGTCTCATTGTATGTCTCATTGTGTCTCATTGTATGTCTCATTGAATGTCTCATTGTATGTCTCATTGTATGTCTCATTGTATGTCTCATTGTATGTCTCATTGTGTCTCATTGTGTGTCTCATTGTATGTCTCATTGTATGTCTCATTGTATGTCTCATTGTGTGTCTCATTGTATGTCTCATTGTGTGTCTCATTGTATGTCTCATTGTGTGTCTCATTGTGTGTCTCATTGTATGTCTCATTGTGTGTCTCATTGTGTGTCTCATTGGAGGTCTCATTATGTGCTTTATTGTGTACTAGCATTAAAACCCGCCCGTTGTGCGGAACAATTCATAAAAATATTGCAAGCTAAAAATAAATAAGGCAAACTCATGAAGACCTTAATCAATTAAAAAGTCTAAATTTCATTATTTTTAATTTTATTTTGACAAAATATTTTCACTCAACCCGCCTCATATTTAAACCCGCCCGACGTGAGGAATAATTCAGAACTCGAACACCATCCGTTCTGGTTCTTGAAGTCAAATCCATTAGTTTTGTATATGAATTCATTCTATACGGTGAAATTGAACGTTTTATTGCTGCCCGCGGGACATTTTTATTTCATAAAAATGAGCCATCGCTTCGTTTGCGTTTCAAGCCCCTGATCATTGAACCAGCGAACCATGAACCAGCGCAATTATGTCACCTCATATTCAAGCATACATACACAGACAGACAGATAATCTCTTCTTTATGTATATATATAGCATTCAAACATTGAAGCATTAAAACCCGCCCGTTGTGCGGAACAATTCATAAAAATATTGCAAATTAAAAATAAATAAGGCAAACTCATGAAGACCTTAATCAATTAAAAAGTCTAAATTTCATTATTTTTAATTTTATTTTGACAAAATATTTTCACTCAACCCGCCTCATATTTAAACCCGCCCGACATGAGGAATAATTCAGAATTCGAGCACCATCCGTTCTGATTCTTGAAGTCAAATCCATTAGTTTTGTATATTAATTCATTGTATACGTTGAAATTGAACGTTTTATTGCTGCCCGCGGGACATTTTTATTTAATAAAAATGAGCCATCGCTTCGTTTGCGTTTCAAGCCCCTGATCATTGAACCAGCGAACCATGAACCAGCGCAATAATGTCACCTCATATTCAAGCATACATACACAGACAGACAGATAATTTCTTCTTTATGTATATATATAGCATTAAAACCCGCCCGTTGTGCGGAGCAATTCATAACATGAAATTCATATTCAATTCATAAAAAAATATGGAAAAATAAAAATGAAATAGGGTACACTCATAAAAATATTAATCAATTGAAAATTATAAGTTTAATTATTTTTATTTCGACAAAATATTTCCCCTCAGTCCGCCTGAGTCAAAATTTGCTAAAATTTATAAATATTGCTAAAATTCATATATTTTCCGCTATCATTAAAACCCAATATAACCTGAGTCAAACCTACCCAACCCAGCCCAACAATCCAATCTTGACCGCACTCAGCCTAGTCTGAGGTGATTTAAATTATTAGTTTGTGATCACAAAATATACTGATGCGATCATAATTTGTAATCAGAAGACTGAGATTATCTACCACAGGGGTCCCAAACACGCGGCCCACAAATACTTATCTCTCAACCCGCCAATATAGTATCGGAACCAAACTGTAAGGCAGCTAAATTCACATTTGTTGCATAATGCGATATAATTATACACCATTATCATATTATCTCATAATTCCCGGTTAATGCTTCCACTAATGCATCATATTCATACAGTTGTTATTTTTTGGATTACACCGATATTAAAGCCCTTGATATTACAGCCGATATTATATTATGCAATCTATATTCTGCTACGTATTATTCGTAATACATATATCATCAGATCGCAAAATATATTTAAAGGTTCACATCATTCTCCAAAATCATTTGCTATTCTACTTTTATCGCTAGAATATTTACTGCTAGCAAAATATCATATACCTCGCTATCATTTAAACCCACTCTTTATAGATACATTTAATTCGCCCGTCGTGCGGAACAGTTCATAAAATATAATTAATATTCAATTCATAAAAAATTAGTGCAAATTGAAAAAGAAAAACAAACCCACAGGAAAGTTTTAGCTAATATAAAAGTCTAAATGTAAAATTTATGTTTCAATTTAGAAAACATGTTTTTCCACAACCCGCCTCATATTTAAAGCGGCCCGTCGTGCGGAATAATTCAGAACTCAAACACGAAACAAACAAAAAGAAAATTGATGATAAACGACCAACAGAAAAGTCAAACTTGTAAATTCTTGTTTTAATTATTGACGATGTTTTTCCCTCAACACTGCTCAAATTCACACCCGTCCTTCGTTTGTAGTAATTCAGAAGTGTAACACTATCAAAACAATGAAACTTTCTGTCATCTCTAAAATTCCAGATTAATGCTTCCGCTAAAACAGCATATGCATATAGTTGGCATTGCATGATATTACAACACAGCTTATGCAACTTCAGCTTATGCAACTTGAAATTAAACCAATTAAATTAAACAGTAAAATTCAGTAGTTGACTTTGTTCCCAGTAGTATTTTACCCGCCCGTCGTGCGGAACGTTATTGAGGACAATAAAGCCTTTATATTCAGTATAGTGTAGCATTAATTGAACTGTACCCAATAAAACCACACCATCCATGCTTGGAGCTAATATGATGCATTCTTAATTGTGATTGGGCTTCAGTGAAATTTAATCGGTGTATATTCCTGTGTAATCGCAAGTGCGCATAATAGCTGTCAAATTGGTAATATGTGCTTTTGACTTTACACCGCCGTAACTTCCTTCAGATACACTTTGGAAAATTAAAAATTATACCGTATTGTAGAAAACAAAATTTCTAGCACGATGGTATAATTAATTTTAATGTATGACAAATAGTTCCTGAGAAATGGGTAGAAAAATGAATTAATTTTAGTCACCCGGTGTTCAAGTGTAATTTTGGATGTATTTGATAATTTTGCCAATTTTACACGTTTTTTGTATCATTTGTGGGTATAAATTATACATTTTTTTGTAGAACACAAAATTCTCTACACAGTAGTATATTCCTGTGTAATCGCAAGTGCGCATAATAGCTGTCAAATTGGCAATATGTCCATTTGACTTTACACCTCCGTAACTTCCTTCAGATACACTTTGGAAAATTAAGAATTATACGGTATTGTAGAAAACAAACTTTCCAGCACAATGGTATAATTTATTTTTATGTGTAACAAATAGTTCTTGAGAAATAGGTAGAAAAATGAATTAATTTTAGTCGCACGGTGTTCAAGTGTAATTTTGGATGTATTTGAGAATTTTGCCAATTTTACACGTTTTTTGTATCATTTGTGGGTATAAATTATAGCGTTTCTTGTAGAACACAAAATTTTCTACACAATAGTATAATTTTTATAACTGTAACTCTGCTGGTTTAAGAAGAATAGATAGCGGAATATTGACCAAAATATTCGCGTTTTTCAGTGCCTTTTTGACTTTGTCATTTTGACTTCACACCGCCGTAACTTTTTCTTAATACGCTCTGGAAAATTAAAATTTATACCGTGCTGTAGAAAACAAAATTCCCAGCATGATGGTATTATTTATTTAGTTGTGTGATAATTAGTTTTTGATACATAGAGAAAAAAGTATAGAAAATCGGACGCGTGGAGTATAAATATAATTTTGAATATAGATTGAAATTTTGTCATGTTTACATCTTTTATGTTCTATTTTTGGATATGAATTATAACCTATCTTGTAGAGCAGAAAATTCTCTACACAGTGGTATAATCTGTTTGGCTGTACCATTTCTGGTTTATGAGGAGTAGATGGCAGAGCATTGACCACAATTTTCGCATTTTTCAGGGTTCATTTTGTCTTTTCACCGCTATAACGTTTTTTGATTTCATTTTTGAAATTTAAAATTTAATCTAAAGTGTAGACAAGAAAATTTCCAACGTGATGGTATAAATTGTTAGCGGGTAGGCTGAGTGGTGGCCGAATAATAGCTGATAGAAAATGGACCAAGGAGGGTCGAACACACACACACACACACACACACACACAGACAGACACACAGAGGATCTCTTTTATATATATAGATTTAACGCATTAACTCAAACGTATGAGGGGCTGAATGTTTGAGTGTTTTATTTAAACGTTGTGCGTCTTTTGGTTTGCTCTATTTTAAAATTCGATATTTGCCGCTACCTTTCTGGGCAGTATTCATTTTTTTGCGTTTTTGTTAGCGAATAAGTCTTGCATTTGCTAGCGATGTCAGGTCACTATGACGTCATTGTTTGGCTGTGTCAGCTGACGTGACCGCGTGTCAGTGATTCAGGCAACTGCCACTAGAGGGAGCTTTTAGCAATGGAAGCGTGCAAATGTTTCATTAATTTCCTGGCTGGTATTTGTGGATTTAATCCTACTATTTGACCTGATTTGATTGTATTATGATTTGCACTGGGTGGAATCTTGAATATTTATGATCTTAATGTTGAAAGCCAGTGTGAGATGTGATGTTTCTGATGCTGATGTAATGGTGCTTCCTGTACTGCAAACGAACATTCAAACGAACTGCAAACGAATATTTGGATCGTCAATCGCCCTCAACCTGCTGATGGATTCCATACAGGTAAGACACAAACGCAAAACGTTTTAATTATTCAAATATAATGAATTAAAGACAGTCTTGCAAGCATAAAATTGTCAGCTTAACGAATAATTATATTCTGGTTATAACAAGTTAAACAGCATATAACTTTTTGTTACTGTAAATGCTTTTCAGCTGTTTTAAATAATGAATGTTCTAATAAGACACAAACTGTTATGATATTAATTGTACTCAAATAAAAACTGGTGAATATTTGAAATTGAGATTCCAAAATAGGTGTTCTGTTTGGCTCAATGTACTGTATCTTGCCCGAAACGCGGTCCTCATCATATTTCAATCCTTTCTATCGAGTCCATCATAGACTCACCTATTTTCCTCATGCAGTCACTTCGCCATTCTAGTTTGTGTCATATTTGTCACGCACCAAATACGCGTCGTGTGTGGGTGCC
>OU696570.1:14113519-14131019 GCA_916048095.2 Sacculina carcini | reverse complement strand
CTCCTTTCTAATTTTAATTAATCCATAATGATTAATTTCACGTTTTGCCTTGGGAAAATATTGACTCCAATATCATCTTTGAGCCATATGCGAGAATAACACCGGTACATTTTTCTCGGCAACCAACGATGAGATAGCGATGAATGTTTTTTCACGGGTCGTGGGTGTCAGCGCAGTGTACCACAGCAGTCCTAGCTGGCATCATATTGTCGACCTGTCCATCACGCTCCATATCAGCAGACAGACATACAAACTGCACTGGCACATCCACGGTGTCATGTCGAGTGCGACAGCTGTGTTGGTCTGCATTGCGGCAGGAATCTCCACTGATACACATCCACACACACATATACATACACACACACATACACATACACACACATGCACATATACACATACACATACATACACACACATCCATACACATACACACACGCATACAGTATATTATTGTTGTGTTGTCACAGGTTTGATGTCATTTCTACTGTTTGTATGTATGTGTGTGTGTGTGTGTGTGTGTGTGTGTGTGTCGCAGCGGTGTGACGTGTGTATGCAGTAGACGTATAAATATTTTCGTGTATGTCTGTGTGTATGTGTATGTGTGTTGTTAATATACAATAATTATCTGATAGTATGCGCCTGCTTGCAATGTTTCATAACAGCTATTATATGACGCTTAATCTGACGTGCTACCATATTGCTATATGTGATTAATGCGCACATGTGTGTATGTGTGTGTGTGTATGTGTGTGTGTGTGTGTATGTGAAATTGTCACCAGAACATACACACACACACTTATACACACACACACATACATACATACTTACATACATACACACACACATACAGCTTGTTAGGTGCGTGCGGATGTCACGTTCTGACCCCGACAACTTTTTGATATAACCGCACACACACACGCTAGCACACATTACATTACATTACTTTTTTCGAAAACGTCTGCTGGCCACTGCAAAACAGTTGTTGCCGCCGTTTCTCCTGCCATCCGTGACATCGTGATGAAGTCCGGATACTTGTACCTGGGTGACCGACGGTGCGTGGTCCACGACCGCTACTGGGTCACTCGCTGTGCCAAGTGCCAGCGCCACGGCCACACGGCTGACAAGTGCCATGCCCGCGAGAACACTTGTGGCTGGTGTGCAGGCAAACACGCCACAAAGTCGTGTCGCTTGAACGATGTGCGCAAATGCGCCAACTGTGTGCGAGCTGGCCGTGGCAACGCCAGCCACTCGTCATTCGACCCTGCATGCCCCTGTCTCATCTCGGCGAGGACTCATGTCTTCAATCGCACCCAGACCAGCGATGACAGCCGTTCGGGAAACTGAATATGTCTAATGATCAGCCAGATCTACCAGTCTCGTCCACATCCAGCGACAACGAGTCTACATCTCATCTTCACTCTCGTCGTTCTGCTGATAACTCATCATCCGCTGATAAGTGTCTTTTCTCTCTCTCTGATTCTTCTCCAGTGATTTCTCGTTCTAAGTCTAATAATGAAATTGGCTTATTAAAATGTGCTTTATATAATTTCAGGTCTATTAGGTCAAAAGTTTCACTTTTTGCGTCCATTCTTCCTATGTATGATATTTTTCTGGTTATAGAATCGTGGCTATCTGTTGCTGAAATATCCTCTTTTGACAGCTCTCTTCCTGCTGGCTACTCAGCTTTTCATAATTGTCGCCCTATGAATGTCTCTAATTCTACTAAATGTTCTGGTGGTGGTGTTTCTTCTGTCTATAATTCAAATATTATTAAGGCCCATCTTTGTAGTGTAGATATAACTATCAAGTCATTTGAGTATATTTGCTGTAAGGTTTTAGGTAAAAATGCTTTTCCTGTATGTATTATCAACATTTACCGTCTTAATTCTGTTTCTTCCTCAATTTTTCTTGATGAATTTTCTTCTCTTCTAGACACACTTATTCCAATTTTCTCTTCTAGAATAGTGATTTGTGGTGACTTCAACCTTTGGGTTGATGCGCCCCATCTCAAGTCTTGTTCTTCTATGTTTTTACAATTAATTGACTCATTTGGTCTTTGTAATCATATCTGCTGTCCTACTCATGTTCACGGTCACACACTTGATCTTCTCCTTTCTTTTTCTGATTCTTCTGTTCTGATTAAAGATCTCACTGTTTCTCCTATTGATTCCTCCATATCTGACCATTCATTAATAGAATTTTCTGCTTTCCTCCCTATCACTTGCAAATCTCCTAAAATTGTTAGTTTCTCGGACTATCGTAATGCTGACTTAGATTCTCTTTATATCAATATGCACTTGTGTTTTGCTACTGAATGTTTCGTTGATATACCGCCTGCTTCTCTCTTAGGGTATTTCAACACATCCCTTGATTCTCTTAAGTCCACCTTTATTCCTGTTAAAGTCTTCAGCTCCACTAATACTCGCTGTCCTTGGTTTAACTCTGATATTAAAAACTCTAAAATCTCCCTTCGTCGTCTTGAGCGTCAATGGCGTCGTCTCAAGACTGACTCTTCTTGGCAAACTTTCTGTTCTGCTCGTCGGCATCATCACCTTCTCTGTGATTCTGCCAAAAAATCTTACTATAATACTAAAATCTCTTCCTGTCTCAATTCTAAGAAACTGTGGAAGCTTTTTAACAGTCTTTTAGGTAATTCCCGTAGTCTCATCCTTCCTGATTTGGCATCTAACCAATTACCTTCTTTATTCATGAATTTTTTTCAGTCTAAAATCGATAAGATTCGTTGCTTGTTCCCTTCTGTTTTACCATTATCCTCTCCGTGCTCAACCTCATCTGTTTTTAACTCTTTTGCTTTAGTAACCATCTCTGACTGTAGAGCTATTTTAAGGCATGTTAAAATTCATTCTTCATCTCTTGACCCCATTGATCTTTCCAGGATTCCTCACTCCATTGAACTACTTCTTCCTTTCTTATCTAATTTCATCAATGCTTCTTTCACTCATGGGGAATTTCTGGCATGTAAAACTGCCAGTATTCTCCCTATACTTAAGAAATCCGATCTGGATGCTAACACGCTTTGTAACTATAGACCTATCTCTAGAATTCCTTGGCTGTCCAAAGTTCTTGAAATGGCTGCCTATATACAGCTATCTGACTACCTTGAGTCTGACAATTTGTTTCTTCCCGAGCAGTCTGGCTTCCGTCACTTTCACTCCACAGAAACGTCTCTAATATATCTCTATGATTCTATTCTCAAATCTACTCTCTCTGGCAAGGATGTTCTACTTATACAACTAGACTTTTCTGCTGCATTTGACACTGTAAATCATCTGCTTCTTATTGATACTCTGTTAGACTTAGGCATTAGCGACACAGCTCTCTCTTTCTTTCGCTCTTATCTCTCTGATAGATCTCAATACGTCTCTATCTCTTCCGATTCTTGTAGTGAGGCTTGCCCACTAACTTGCGGTGTCCCTCAAGGCTCTGTCTTAGGCCCTCTCCTCTTCAATATCTATCTAACCTCTGTAGGGAAAGTGCTTCGACGTCACGATGTGTCGTTTCAAATATTCGCGGATGACATTCAGATCCTTCTCTCATCCGTGTCTATTTCTCTCTCTTCAGTCAGTTCTATTATATCTGATATTGAAAGTTGGGCGTTCACTCGTCATCTCAAACTTAATCCTGATAAGACTAAGTATATTATCTTTCCATCTTCTAATAGTACTACTTCTCTTAGTATACCTCTATCCTGCTCCGTACGTAGTCTTGGTATCATTCTCGATAGCTCTCTTTCTTTTGATTCACACATCTCTGACATTATTAGGTGCTGTAACTTTCAACTTAGGCGTATCTATTCCATTCGTAGATATATAACTATTTCTGCTGCTTTCAAGTTAGCTAACTCATTTATCTTCAGTAAAATTCAGTATTGCTGTTCTCTTCTACTATCTCTCAACCACCGCCAGCTTAGGAAACTTCAATCTATAATTAATAAGGCCTGTCGTATGATATTTAATCTTCCTTCGGGTTCTCATGTCTCTTCTTCTTTACAAAAACTTAGGTTACTTCCCATTAAGGCTCTTATTGAGTATCGTATTTGTTTAATTATTCATTCAGCTCTTCATCTTCGTAAGCCTGCGTATATATTTGACCTTCTGTCTTATAAATCCTCATCTCTTTCTCTTAGGTCTTCTAACGATCCTTTTCTACTAGTTGAACCTTCCTTTCCTTCTAGGCATTCTCACTACAATCGTTGTTTCTCTATCTTAGGACATCGTATCTACAATAGGCTATCTCCCTCAATACGCTCAATCAAATCTCTATCTCTTTTCAAAAAACATACTAAAAATTTCTTTCTCACTAAGTCTTACTACTGTCTTAATAATATTGTATATATTAGTACTGAATATAAGGTCTGATTGTTTCCTAATTCTGTCTTATTTGTGTATGTGCTTCATGCGTGTGTTTTCCGTTCTTGTGTATGTATGTTTCTCTATTGTATGATCTCTGTGTGTTGTTGTGTTGAGCTCTGTTATCTGTGTTTGTGTGTCTGTTGAGTTGTGTTCTCTGTCTATGTGTTTCAGTGTATGTCATTGTATGTCTGTTATGTTGTGTTTTCTGGTCTGTATTTGTGTGTCTATTGTGTTGTGATTTGTCAATCTGAGTGTATGTCGTTGTATGCCTGCTGTGTTGTCTTAATGTGTTGTATTTTGTGTTGTATTCTGTGCTGTATGTCTGCTGTGCTATCTTATTCAATATGTATGTGCGTGTGTATTTTTGCGTTTTTGAGTATGTAAACGTGAGTGTGTCTGTGTTTGTGCGTATATGTACTTGTCTGTTTTGTGTGTGTGTATGTAGGTGAGTGTGTGTGTTCGTGATTGTGTATGTGTATGGCTCTTGTGCTTGTGTGTGTGTGTGTATGTGTATGTGAGTTTGTGTGTGTGTGTGAGAGCGCTTTTGAGACCCTCGGGTGAAAAGCGCGATATAAATGTCTTAATGTAATGTAATGTAATGTGTGTTGATCTACATGTTTGTGTGCGATACTAAAGCGGAATGTGTGTGGTCCGCGCTAAATTGACAGTTTTGCGAGCGACAGATCAACCTGGATCTTCGTTCAACGTAATATTGCACGATGATGAATATTGCTCGAAAATGCCAATTAAACAGATAGGTGAAGATTATGGGCAATGTTTTATGATTAAATATTCTATAGGCAAATAGTAATTATAGGAATTCAGTACATGGGAAAAAATAGAAAAGTTTCTTCATAAAAACAAGGGCACAATATTCAATCGTGTTTTATATTAATATTTCTGGCGAATTTGACAGATTCATTTTTTTCATTTATCAATTGTTGCTAAAAGTGAATCAAAATCAGATGATACACAACACACACATTTCACATTGACAAGCATCTAGCAGTTGGCTAAGAGAAGCTGTGAAACCTTTCAATCGATTCGCTCAAGCATTAACCAATTTTCAAGATTTTACAGCCAAATGATAGCCTTTTCTTCCGGAACAATGAAAATGTATCAAAACGCTGGTCTAGCTATTAAAAATTATATTTTGAATAATGTTCACCAATAGAAATTGGAACAACAATCGAATTCATTCTGTTGTTAATTGGAAAATGAAATCTGATGTCATCCGGACGCAACACCAGAAGTCAATCTCGGCAATTTGGCGCCGAGTCGAGCTTATACAAAGTTTGCATGTCTAACACCAGCTTGAACTGGTCAAGTAATGGTCAGCTATTGGTGAGATTAGTGTGTCTATAATCATCAGAGTACATGCTAAAGTTGGTCGTTAATTCACTGTTGGCTCTCATCAGAGTAAGGGGATTGTGAAACAAACTTCCCAGCCAGGTATCAAATGCAAAATTGGAGGCCAACAAAGTAGAGATATAGTAAACAGAGTATTTAATATATCAAACTGAACAAAAAGGAGTGTATGAAACAATATATAAACAATGTTCATCTTGAAATTGATAGTGAATTTGACAGGTGGGTGTATGTGTGTGAGTGTGTGTGTGTGTGTGGATGTGTTTGTGTGCGCTGCATTCACGGTGTTAGCACGCAGATTTTCGGACCAGACTATGATTTTTGTTGTCAAGAAGAGGCCCGAAGGTGGTTGAGCATGTTTACGACGTTAAACTGAGAAAATTTACACATAAATTGCCTCCAGTCGGCACTAACTTATTCCTGCAGCCCACGCACGTGCACGCCATGGCTTCTTGTGGATTTTCCAGCGTTGAACGATTGCTCAGATATCTAGCAAAATCATCTCAGTTCAGCTCAGTTTCGTCAGTTCAGCATCTCATTTGCATTAAGCGCATGTGCCGTTTCTGAGCGAGTCAGGCGGGATTATGACAGCGAGTTGCCTGATTGCACCGTACAGACGACGGACTGGGTTGAGCGTCAATCATTCAGTTATATTTCTCCATGTCGAAGACTTTCAATTAATTCACGCCACTCTTACACACCAACTTCATAGTGCAATTCTAATTATTTATATTCCGCTCTGCACACCGCTTCCGCTCGCAACTAACCTGAGCCAATCTCCAAAAGTGAAAAACATTTTATGTCATTAGCTCTGGGCCGGCTAATTAATTGTCTATCATTTTTCAGCTCGTTGGCCGATTCTTCCTTCTTTCAGTTGCTTCTCCTTCTAGCGATGAGAAACTTCTGTATCAGCCATCAGTCACGGTATTGGCTAGCCCTTCGAGAACGTGTTGTTGCTATGTTCGGCGTGAACCTCATCTCAGAGCAACTAACCATGGCTACTTAGTTGAAGACACGCACTAATGCCAGTTCGACCAGCCTGTCCGAAATATCATCTTGGAATTTTCACCCTTTGATCTAGTCATTGAAAACAGCATGAAGCGCTGTTGCCATGCACTTTGCTTGTCTTTCATCTCGAGCCCATTGAAACTGCCCGGCTTTTTTATTTAATTGGTCCAGTGCTCAAACGAACACAGCCAACCATTTTAGGCTGCGCCTTGTAATTCGGGGCTTGTATTGCTGCATTGATCTGATCGTCTTCCATTGATATTGATGCTGAACGTATTTTGGAAATGTTTACACACACACACACACACACACACACACACACAAACACACACACACACAATTTGGCAGGATGCCAGAAATATCTTAAATCGTTTTTAGATTGCCTGAGAATTGGCGCACAAAACAGACGGAACGTAGTGAATAGCAGTAAATATGCGGGAGAGAGCAGTAAATATGCGGGAGAGAGCAGTAAATATGCGGGAGAGAGCAGAAAATATGCGGGAGAGAGTATGTAGGAACAAATCCTTGCTCCACTTTCAAATATGTTATTCCCACAAGTTATCCATCGCTTTTCGATTCTTGTCAATGTGTGTGTTCTTGATATACACGAGAGATTGAACCAGATTGCAAGCTCGCAGCTCACGATTTTCTCACAAGCGTATTCTCCATTTATCTAGCAAGTTTGTGGTCACTTGTGCTGGTGCTTTTCAATAGCCGGTCTGTTTTGCTTAGATCAACTATGAAATATAGGCCACACACGCACACACACACACACATACACCCATATGGACACATACACATGCACACACCAATATCATAGGCCAACTATTGAGAGGCATCAGGGCAAGCGACCAGAAACTTGCTCGAATAATAGAGAATACGCATGCAAGAAAACTGTCAACTGCGATTTCGCATTGGATTTGATTTCGACTTGCGATTTCAGTTCAATTTCGTGTGTATCAAGGAGTGTGTGTTGTTTTGGTGAGCAAAGATGTTTAACACACAGAAACAAACTCACACAGGTCACACAGGTATGTATCAAAATCCATGCTGATCATGTTTTAAGAATCGCGATTTGGCATTATCAACTTCCAAAGTAAAAGTGTACTTGCTAGCACAATACTTGTACTTGCTAGCTTACCTGCAAGCACGTGCACTTTGACAGTGGCTGGCTTGCTGTTGGAAGGAGTACAGGTGTACATGCCCGAATCAGCAGCGATGGACTTGGAAACAAGCAGCTGGGACCAGCGCATCGAGCGAGTGTCGGTCACGATTGAAATACGACTGGTCGCGTCATACTCTACCGTCTAACAAATAACAACAACAACAACAACAGCGTGTAGTTACAACAAGGAGACAGACGGAATATACAGGAAGAAGGCGCAAACGACGGCAAGCTTGTTGCTAGATGGTCGCTGGCTAACAATCAGATCATCCGATCTTAAACAGGACCTATTTTTCATCCTGTAAATTGTCTAGTCACCCTTCACCCATCACTGTGAAAACAGTCAGGGGAAGCCGGCTTAGTCGCCGACGACTCGACCGTGAATCTGGTTGAACTGGATTCAAATTGAACGAAAATTCGAAATGGAAATTAAAATTTGCTCATACACTTTCACTTCTCTAGTGTTATCGATCCTATACTGCTTCTTCTGAACAAAGTTAGCCTTATCCGTAGGTGTTTTGTGTTTCTGGGGCGTTATGGCAGGCAGGACTTGAGATGGTTAGTCGCTCGTTGGAACTGGTATATAACAACAAACTGACCTTCTGGTGACCTTCTATTAGTGACCTTCTACTGGTGACCTTCTACTGGTGATCTTCTATTGGTGACCGTGGTCGGTCACAGTATACTCGGGAGCGCAGAAGTCATAGAAGATATAGAGCTTAGAATTGTATACATAAGGATATACAATATGAATATATAAACATATACAAATATATACATTCATATATACATATATATGTAGACATATATATGTATATATGAATGTATGTGTTTATATATATATAGGTTTGTGTATGTGAATGTATGCATATTGCCTCATCTTTGATCATTCTCACACATCACATCCAATCATATATATGATAAATAATTCATCATGTATTTTTCATTTATTATTTTCGATTTATATTTTATCTTATTGTTATTTTTACATGCGCTGAAAAACCACTACGTGAAGCCGTATGTTGTGGGAAATACAAACTCAAATACAAATAGAAGTATAAATAGGAGCGTAGAAGTCATACTCGAGAACATAGAACGCACCATTCCGTTGTGGTACCAGAAGATATACTGGGCCGGTTGAGTGGTGTTGGTCACGGTGCACGTGAGGTTCAGCGTGCTGCCAATGTCGACAAACACCTGTCTGCCACCAATGATGAACGCCTCGGGCGCTGCAAGAACATGAGTAAATCACTTGGCTGAAATGAGCCGGCGAGCCAAGGTCAAGTTGAAGGTGTTGAGGGACCTCAGTTAAGACACACACCATAAATATGATATCTTGAACAAACAGACTCCAATTTGATGTCTGTCACACCCTGAGATGGGTGGCTCGAGGTACGGTGGCAGCGTAGTACGATTCTAAACCTCGATGGCCGCTGAAGGATACGAACGAAAATTTGAACAAACACATTTTCTCTTCTTCTGTGCCGTAATTATTATTATTAATTACAGGCAAATCCAGTAGTATGAGGAAAGAGTGCAAGCACTATTACCACCCCGCGGTGGTCCCATGTGTACTGTAAATGCCCTAAACATGTAGAGCGAAAGAGATTTCGAAAAGTAAAGGTATAAGTCAGATAGATGAGAGCTAATGAAGGAAGAAGCAAAATAAACAATGAATCAAATAAAATTATCAAATCAAAAAGCTAAATAAATATGCATGTATACAATTGTGCAACCGACTGATCAAGATAATATAGTAACGCTGTATTAACCAGAAACGCGAAAAAATTAGAACAAACATCAGCAGAGTTCATACGTTGAACTGAGCTAATGCATCGCTACAGAACTGGTCCAGCAGTAAATGTATGTTCTTCAAGCAGAACTCAAGTGTGTACGGTGTTGCTACGCAGCTCGCTAGCCAACCACGGATACCACGGATATGAAACATAGCTGTCTTTAATGAAACGGTGACAGCAAGCTGCACGGGGCACACCTGTGTGCTCATAAGCTTCGGCTTCTTCCCGTGTAGCAGCTGTCACTTAGGCATTTAATATTTAACCTTTTAAACCAAAAACATTAAAATATATTACACACAAGCGCGCGTGGGCATCACTGCCCCACGCGCACCTACAAGACGTCATAACCAGACCAGACCACAAACACGACTCAAGCTCACACCGTGACACACACACACACACACACACACACACACACACACACACACACACACACACACACATACACACGCACAGGCACTACACCCATCACCAAAACCAATCAGCGGCGAGCGAGTGACCGGCTGGTGTGGATGACCCACGGCATGTCACCCACACTTGGATGACATTACCCAAGGCATCCACACTTGGATGACATGCCGTGGGTCATCCACACTTGACAAACACACACACACATACACCGACACAGCTATACACACTCGCTCATACACTCTCGCACGCAATACACAATTCAACCATACACGATCACACATATACACACCAACATGTTCACGCACTCAGACACAATCTCTCACACACACACACACTCTCTCTCTCACTCTCTCTGCACACGATCACACCACACTGTCACAACAAAACACTCACAAAACATTGATTTCAGCAACTTCTGACAACTTGTAACTTTTATATTTTGAAATTCAAACAGCAATAGAAATAAAACATTATAAAATGTAAAACATAATTTTAAATATAAAAACTTGTCAAATTAATTGTTGAGATTGGAACAAAATGTTTTAAAATGAGGAGAATAACCGTATTTTGAACCAAGTTTATATAGCTTTTACAAACATTTAGCTTTGCAGACTTATTTACACTGTTCCATAAGTCTACTCAACAAGTTTGAAAGCTTTTTCATTTGCAAACATTTTGCAATGTCTAAATACAAATTTGGGGAAACTTTTTCCAAGAAGCATTTACATGACATTTACGGCGCCTTTCCAGGCACATCAATGACAAATGTGTCAGACGTCTTAGCCAAGCGAACTTCGCTTGTGGAATGTATACTCATACACACATACACCCACACGCATACTCATATCTGTATGGTCAAACTAGAACGCAAATACGCAAATACGAAGAACGCAAATACGCAATGCCCCACCATCATATACAGTGGTAATTGGACCCAGACCAAGGATATCAAATGTGTATGTAAGGCAAGGCACCGCTTTTGCGATTGCAATTGCAACACTGAAATTTGCACAAGGAAACTTGGCAAACTTGTGTTGAATCAGTGATTGAAGGAGCTGTAGCAAACAGATTGCAATAAGATCGCAATAGACACATAAAACTAGATTAGATTAGAAATTGATTAGAAAATAGTTTTTCTCACATCACAATTAAATGAAATGTGGACAAGAATATAGATTGAGGTAGTTTTTGACAATGTGCTGGTAGTTTGAGCTTAAAATGTTGTTCGCAAATTCGAGAAAGTTTGTGGAAAAGAGCTCAGACAAACAGTCTAAGTTTCCGCGCGATATTTTCTCTTTACGTGAAAGCAAGTTGTGGCGTGAAAATTTGTGCGTTTCATACTGCGACACGAAAAAATCAGCACATCAAAAAATGTGTTTGCTAACAAGTCATTGCTAAATGAATTAAATAAGTTTGCAGACGAATTAAAATGAAATATACAACAAAATATGCCAATATTGTTTAAATAAAATACGGCTTCTTATTGGTTAAAACATTTCTACTAGACAAACCAAAATTGACAAGACAGCACAAGAAGAGGTTAAATAAACAAACACGATATAACGTCATATAAAAACACACTGCTTCTGCTTTGACTATCAGCTTACTGATCACATGTAGACGGATGGCGAGAGCTTGAGGAGGAGTCGTGGGAACCTGGCACTCGTAAACGCCTACGTCAGATTTTCGTGCATACTTGATCTTGAGCACCCATTCCTCGCTGCCGTTCTGTTCACCACACATTTGCCAGTTTTGTACATTTGAAGTGTCGGCACAGAAATTCGCATCGACAGTGATGACGCCAGCAACGATTTCGCTTCTCCTACTTTTGGGCTTTTTGAAAATTCACTAATTTCAAGAGTAATTGAAGTTATTTGTGAAGTAAATTGTGCCGACACAAAACTAATAGTCACACGGTTTTTCTAGCAATAAATATCACTAACAACCCATTTTTCATCAATGAGTTTTAACAATTTGGTTCCTATTATGTTAGCAAGTTAGTTACTGTGTGCTGGGTATGTGTGTTATGTGCCTTTGCTATGTGCTTGTATGACAAATTCAAATCTGTTTCTGGCCTCGCTCTTTTCGCTAGCCGAACAGCAGCTCTAATGGACAAAGCGCTCGTAAAACAAATGAAAACCTCACAATGTTCGGCTGTACATCATCACAAACGACAAAAAAACAATGGCCATTGTACGTGTTTGTGTTTGTGTTTGTGTGTTTGTGTGTGTTTGTGCTTGTGTGTGTGTGAATTATGTTTCTCATTTTCGTATTTGTACAAGCACAATGTGCATGTGTCACACGCACACACATGCCTACACACACATACATTCGCTCACACACAAACACACATACACACACATACATACATACACACACAGTTAGGCCATATAACGCGGATTATTCACACACTGTCACAACTGTGAAACGAATTAAAACTGCCAACGCCGCAGCTCATAAATATCTACACACACACACACACACACGGACACACACACACACAAAGACACACAGACACACACACACACACAGACACACACACAGACACACACCCACAAACACACACACACACAGTCGTATGTCATCAGTAGGGCTGTCAAAAAGTAACCTAAAAATCAGAAAAAAGTAACTTTATTTTCGAGAAAAAGTAACCTAAAAAAGTAACCTAAAAATAACCTATGAGTTTTAATGTTATTATCACTTTTGTATCGCTTTATCACATGTTTATCACGCCTTTGCTGATTAGTGCGCTATATGAAGTACAAGGTTTGTTTGTTGTTTGTTTGTGAACATATACAGTAACATAATAACCTGTAAAAAGTAACATAAAAATAACCTAACCTTCGTAAAAATAACCTTCAAAAAAGGTCAATTTCTGTTTGCAGTTCTGAAAGAAGAAAATACACCAGTCCTTCTTTTTTATCATCTTTCCGAGTTGGTACTACTTTTCCACCCTCTCCGATCTGGTACCATTTTTACAAAAAAACAACCAAAAGTGACTTAACATCATTTAGCTAACATCGAAAAGGGAGCATAACCATCAAAATATAATTTTAAGTGGAAAGCGCATACAAATGCGAAATACACTAATTGCAAATGTAAATATTTTTAGTAATGGTCGCAATAATTTTCTTTATATTTTTTCAATGGAACTTTTTATCAAATAGCACGTACTGCAGTTTGTATATTATTGTGAGCGTAAATGCATGTGTGAATGCCCCCCGTCCTCCCATATGTCAAACGTGGGAAAATGGCGCTATCTCACGCCCTGAAAATCACGTGCAAATTCCTGTTCAAGTAAATACGTACTGTCAAGTGCTACAGTGCAGTATCTGGTATAGAGAGCTCACACATCGTACTCTACCACGCTCCGAACATCTCACGAAACCCTCCGGTTCGTGGCCATTTCCTAAAATGGAATTACACTATCCTGCGTACCCAAAAACGTTCAAGTAAATGCGTACTGTCAAGTGCTACAGTGCAGTATCTGTTGTAGAGAGCTCACACATCGTACTATACCACGCTCCAAACATCTCACGAAACCCTCCGGTTCGTGGACATTTCCTAAAATGGGATTACACTATCCTGCGTACCCAAAAACGTATAAATATCAAGTAGCACGGATATTAGGATGAATATCAATTGCTAAATCCTAAGAGCAGAAATGTTGACATTTCTGGACCTTCAGACCTAATATTCCATCTCTTCTCCTATTTTATCCTCATATATACCGTTTTTGTGCCTCTTATCTGCAAAAAGTCACCAAAGTTCTTGGTAAACTTACCTAATAACAAGAAAAATAACAAAAGGTAATCTGACGATAAAAAAGTAACCTTAAAAGCAAAAAAGTAACCTAACGATGAAAAAGTAACTTTTGGTAACCTAATAACTTTTTTAATAATTATGGTACACAACTTTTTCATGCAGTTTTAGGTAGCTTATGAAAAAGTGACCTTTAGGTGAAAAAGTAACTTTATTAACTTTTGACAGCCCTAGTCATCAGGCGAGACGCTAACAAAAGACGTTAAGATGTGTGGGTGAAATTATGAAGATGTAGCGAATAGTAGCGTGTCGCATGCATATGATTTTGTCGTTATGCAAATTCCACAACATATTGCGTATACATACACATAGATATGCGTTAATAATGTCAGTTTAAGCATGATATTGGTTTCCTATACCCAAAAGTTGTCCATATAATTTGTGTAGGACTCAATTGATTATATCTTGTATCAGATATGAGACGTTTTTGAGATTAACTCATTTCGTAAGGTTTTTCATCGTTCCTCTTTGTCTACATATTCAGCATTGATGATCAAGATGCATGGCTTGCAGCCGTGCAGTCGTAGCAACCAAACAACCATCCCACTGCACATTGTTTATTCATTTTAATAATAATAATAATAATAATAATTCTAATATAAATGATATACGTATCAGACAAAAATCTTAATCGTAATCTTAATCTTGTTTTAACTCATAAAACCGATGCATTTTGTTAAGTTCAGACAAAATTAACTTTTTAGCAGTCTCAAATAACAATTGGCATCAAGTTTAGCAATTAGATTGAATCCATAGCATGTTGCCGTTCATACAATACATTCAGTCAAATAATTCATTCAGCAGTACACTTGCAGACTTTATGCTAATCTCATTCCAAGATGATTAATTCTTGAGAACCGCTGGCAACGCTCCCATATTCAGCATTTCCAAACCAACCCACTTTCTTTTTGTTGGCGTGTGTGTGTGTGTGTGTGTGTGTGTGTGTGTGTGTGTGTGTGTGTGTGTGAGTGTGGGTGCGGGTGTATGTGTGTCATAGCTAGCAGCACATAAAATATTAACACATCGGCCAGGCATCGTCCTGCTCGGCACTTCATTTGCATATTGCTGCTGCACATGAAATTCGCCTTCGCTGTTGTAAATTACTTTTAACTACCGTCCGCATACGTGTGGCTATGCGTACACACACACACACACACACACACACACACACACATACACACACACACACACACACACACACACACACACATACACACACACACACACACACACACACACACACACAGTTCCACAATGCAATGCAATCAAATTCGTCTACATTTTCGCCCAAAAAGCGGCTCAAGTGCACACATCGAGAAGTCGTTCATTAACAGTCGTTCATTAATAGTGGACGAATGTTTTCCTGGTTGAATGCTAACGGAAAATATTCTCATAAAACCAGATATGACTCATATATACACAAGTGAAATTATCTGAAAATACTGAAGTGAAAATTCTATTGATTTGCCGCGTCAGGAGTGTGGTGTTTTGCCTATTGATAGGAAGCTATTCGTTGATTAGATAACAATTAATCCACATGTGAGACGTGCTGTGCTTGGCATTCGTTCAAAGATCGATTGTCTCTCAAAAATTAGTCTCTGTGAAAGCCAGACAGATCATCAATTATGGCCACTTGCCGCGGCAAACTTCAACTTCAACGATATCGCAATTTTCAACCGCAAACTTCTGGCAGTGTGTGTGTGTGTGCATCTCTCTCTATGTGTGTGTGTGTGTGTGTGTGTGTGTGTGTGTGTGTGTGTGTGTGTGTGTGTGTGTGTGTGTGTGTGTGTGTATATGTGTGTTATCACCGAGCTGCTTCGGCAGAAATGAGTCAAACACTCGTAGCTCTGCCTACCAGAGATCTCACTTCTGTTTAAGCATTTGTGTTTTTGTTTAAACATTTGTGTTGTGTTGTTGGTTGGGTTGACGATTTCATTTGGCAAATTTGTTCCAATCATCTATCGCCTTGTTTGTAAAGCTGTGTGTGTGTGTGTGTGTGTGTGTGTGTGTGTGTGTGTGTGTGTGTGTGTGTGTGTGTGTGTGTGTGTGTGTGTGTGTGTGTGTGTGTGTGTGTGTGTGTGTGTGTGTGTGTGTGTGTGTGTGTGTGTGTGTGTGTGTGTGTGTGTGTGTGTGTGTGTGTGTGTGTGTGTGTGTGTGTGTGTGTGTGTGTGTGTGTGTGTGTGTGTGTGTGTGTGTGTGTGTGTGTGTGTGTGTGTGTGTGTGTGTGTGTGTGTGTGTGTGTGTGTGTGTGTGTGTGTGTGTGTGTGTGTGTGTGTGTGTGTGTGTGTGTGTGTGTGTGTGTGTGTGTGTGTGTGTGTGTGTGTGTGTGTGTGTGTGTGTGTGTGTGTGTGTGTGTGTGTGTGTGTGTGTGTGTGTGTGTGTGTGTGTGTGTGTGTGTGTGTGTGTGTGTGTGTGTGTGTGTGTGTGTGTGTGTGTGTGTGTGTGTGTGTGTGTGTGTGTGTGTGTGTGTGTGTGTGTGTGTGTGTGTGTGTGTGTGTGTGTGTGTGTGTGTGTGTGTGTGTGTGTGTGTGTGTGTGTGTGTGTGTGTGTGTGTGTGTGTGTGTGTGTGTGTGTGTGTGTGTGTGTGTGTGTGTGTGTGTGTGTGTGTGTGTGTGTGTGTGTGTGTGTGTGTGTGTGTGTGTGTGTGTGTGTGTGTGTGTGTGTGTGTGTGTGTGTGTGTGTGTGTGTGTGTGTGTGTGTGTGTGTGTGTGTGTGTGTGTGTGTGTGTGTGTGTGTGTGTGTGTGTGTGTGTGTGTGTGTGTGTGTGTGTGTGTGTGTGTGTGTGTGTGTGTGTGTGTGTGTGTGTGTGTGTGTGTGTGTGTGTGTGTGTGTGTGTGTGTGTGTGTGTGTGTGTGTGTGTGTGTGTGTGTGTGTGTGTGTGTGTGTGTGTGTGTGTGTGTGTGTGTGTGTGTGCGTCTAGTAACCTCATGATACAAGGCGAACCGGTTGGAGTCGGCATACAGTTCATGACCAGAACTGAGAATTGCCAGATCGTGGTGACGAATCCAGGATATCTATCGACAAGCAAATCGATACATATTTAATAGAGCACACATTTTTTCTGCTGTCCGACCTTGAAATTCTCACTTGGCAACCCTGTCATTCTCCACCTGGGGGAATTTCTTTCACAGGTTACGGACTAGCGAATCGAAGCAGACATTTTCTCAAATTGCGCTCACCTTTTCTTGACGTCACGACCATTCGATTTTCTATTAAGTTCTTACGATGTCGGTATGTCCGCAACGCAGATATATGCTTGATTTGAAGAAAAAAATGGTTAGTTTTTCAAACTCTCGCAAATTGTCCCAAATAATTTTGAATCGTCAAAACAGTGGAAAATTCAATATGTTACCAAATTCTAAACATTCAACATATATTTTAAGCACTTTAAAGAACGTCACTTTCATTTTGATAGAAAAGCGAAGAAGTTTGTTCTCCCTCATCCCTCTGGCGTTGATGAAAAATAGACAGCAGTGTTTGCTTGAGAATGGCGAAGTTTTTCCATCAAACAGTAAGCGCTATTCTGCCGTATCAGTCTAGATCACTCGTTCTTAAGC
>OU696570.1:14098519-14108519 GCA_916048095.2 Sacculina carcini | reverse complement strand
CAGCTGTGTGTTATTGTAACAGCTGTGTGTGTTATTGTAACAGCTGTGTGTTATTGTAACAGCTGTGTGTGTTATCGTAACAGCTGTGTGTTATTGTAACAGCTGTGTGTTATTGTAACAGCTGTGTGTGTTATTGTAACAGCTGTGTGTTATTGTTACAGCTGTGTGTGTTATTGTAACAGCTGTGTGTTATTGTAACAGCTGTGTGTTATTGTAAAAGCTGTGTGTGTTATTGTAACAGTTGTGTGTGTTATTGTAACAACTGTGTGTTATTGTAAAAGCTGTGTGTTATTGTAACAGCTGTGTGTTATTGTAACAGCTGTGTGTTATTGTAACAGCTGTGTGTTATTATAACAGCTGTGTGTGTTATTGTAACAGCTGTGTGTGTTATTGTAACAGTTGTGTGTGTTATTGTAACAACTGTGTGTTATTGTAAAAGCTGTGTGTTATTGTAACAGCTGTGTGTTATTGTAACAGCTGTGTGTTATTGTAACAGCTGTGTATGTTATTGTAACAGCTGTGTGTGTTATTGTAAGAGCTGTGTGTGTTATTGTAACAGCTGTGTGTGTTATTGTAACAGCTGTGTATGTTATTGTAACAGCTGTGTGTTATTGTAACAGCTGTGTTTTATTGTAACAGCTGTGTGTTATTATAACAGCTGTATGTTATTGTAACAGCTGTGTGTGTTATTGTAACAGTTGTGTGTGTTATTGTAACAACTGTGTGTTATTGTAAAAGCTGTGTGTTATTGTAACAGCTGTGTGTTATTGTAACAGCTGTGTGTTATTGTAACAGCTGTGTGTTATTATAACAGCTGTGTGTGTTATTGTAAGAGCTGTGTGTGTTATTGTAACAGCTGTGTGTGTTATTGTAACAGCTGTGTGTTATTGTAACAGCTGTGTGTTATTGTAACAGCTGTGTGTTATTGTAACAGCTGTGTGTTATTGTAACAGCTGTGTGTTATTGTAACAGCTGTATGTTATTATAACAGCTGTGTGTTATTGTAACAGCTGTATGTTATTATAACAGCTGTGTGTTATTGTAACAGCTGTGTGTTATTGTAACAGCTGTGTGTTATTGTAACAGCTGTGTGTTATTGTAACAGCTGTGTATGTTATTGTAACAGCTGTGTGTTATTGTAACAGCTGTGTGTGTTATTGTAACAGCTGTGTGTTATTGTAACAGCTGTGTGTTGTTGTAACAGCTGTGTGTTGTTGTAACAGCTGTGTGTTATTGTAACAGCTGTGTGTTATTGTAACATCTGTGTATTATTGTAACAGCTGTGTGTTATTATAACAGCTGTGTGTGTTATTGTAACAGCTGTGTGTTATTGTAACAGCTGTGTGTTATTGTAACAGCTGTGTGTGCTATCGTAACAGCTGTGTGTTATTGTAACAGCTGTGTGTTATTATAACAGCTGTATGTTATTATAACAGCTGTGTGTTATTGTAACAGCTGTATGTTATTATAACAGCTGTGTGTTATTGTAACAGCTGTGTGTTATTGTAACAGCTGTATGTTATTGTAACAGCTGTGTGTTATTGTAACAGCTGTGTGTTAATATAACAGCTGTATGATATTGTAACAGCTGTGTGTTATTATAACAGCTGTGTGTGTTATTGTAACAGCTGTGTGTTATTGTAACAGCTGTGTGTTATTATAACAGCTGTGTGTGTTATTGTAACAGCTGTGTGTTGTTGTAACAGCTGTGTGTTGTTGTAACAGCTGTGTGTTATTGTAACAGCTGTGTGTTATTGTAACATATGTGTGTTATTGTAACAGGTGTGTGTTATTGTAACAGCTGTGTGTTATTGTAACAGCTGTGTGTTATTGTAACAGCTGTGTGTTATTGTAACAGCTGTGTGTTATTGCAACAGCTGTGTGTGTTATTGCAACAGCTGTGTGTTATTGTAACAGCTGTGTGTTATTATAACAGCTGTGTGTGTTATTGTAACAGCTGTGTGTTATTGTAACAGCTGTGTGTTATTGTAACAGCTGTGTGTGCTATCGTAACAGCTGTGTGTTATTGTAACAGCTGTGTGTTATTATAACAGCTGTATGTTATTATAACAGCTGTGTGTTATTGTAACAGCTGTATGTTATTGTAACAGCTGTGTGTGTTATTGTAACAGCTGTGTGCTATTGTAACAGCTGTATGTTATTATAACAGCTGTGTGTTATTGTAACTGCTGTGTGTGTTATTGTAACAGCTGTGTGTTATTGTAACAGCTGTGTGTGTTATTGTAACAGATGTGTGTTATTGTAACTGTTGTGTGTTATTATAACAGCTGTGTATTATTGTAACAGCTGTGTGTTATTATAACAGCTGTGTGTTATTGTAACAGCTGTGTGTTATTATAACAGCTGTGTATTATTGTAACAGCTGTGTGTGTTATTGTAACAGATGTGTGTTATTGTAACAGCTGTGTGTTATTATAACAGCTGTGTGTTATTGTAACAGCTGTGTATTATTGTAACAGCTGTGTATTATTGTAACAGCTGTGTGTGTTATTGTAACAGATGTGTGTTATTGTAACAGCTGTGTGTTATTATAACAGCTGTGTGTTATTGTAACAGCTGTGTGTTATTGTAACAGCTGTGTGTTATTGTAACAGCTGTGTGTGTTATTGTAACAGCTGTGTGCTATTGTAACAGCTGTATGTTATTATAACAGCTGTGTGTTATTGTAACTGCTGTGTGTGTTATTGTAACAGCTGTGTGTTATTGTAACAGCTGTGTGTGTTATTGTAACAGATGTGTGTTATTGTAACAGTTGTGTGTAATTGTAACAGTTGTGTGTTATTGTAGCAGTTGTGTGTTATTGTAACAGCTGTGTGTGTTATTGTAACAGATGTGTGTTATTGTAACAGCTGTGTGTTATTGTAACAGCTGTGTGTTATTGTAACAGCTGTGTGTGTTATTGCAACAGCTATGTGTATTATTGTAACAGCTGTGTGTTATTGTAACAGCTGTGTGTGTTATTGCAACAGCTATGTGTATTATTGTAACAGCTATGTGTTATTGTAACAGCTGTGTGTGTTATTGCAACAGCTATGTGTATTATTGTAACAGCTGTGTGTTATTGTAACAGCTGTGTGTGTTATTGCAACAGCTATGTGTATTATTGTAACAGCTGTGTGTTATTGTAACAGCTATGTGTTATTGTAACAGCTGTGTGTTATTATAACAGATGTGTGTTATTGTAACAGCTGTATGTGTTATTGTAACAGTTGTGTGTGTTATTGTAACAGCTGTGTGTTGTTGTAACAGTTGTGCGTTATTGTAAAATGTACGCAAATTTACTAATAAGAAATGTTTTATAACAGTGAGGTGTAACCTGTGGGGCATTTACCATTGCTCGATAATTTCCCATTGTTGGTTATTAATTGTCGGACAGAAGAACAAATGTGAGGTTTTTATCAATCCGAATTCGTCTATTTTTGTTCTCAGTGACTTCCTAGCAATAACTTGGTGGATGGACTGAATGTATTGGATTTATCGGCTCTGCTATGAAAAATGAAGAATTGGATTATCAAGAAACGGGGAAATCAGAGAAAATCCTTTTGTGCCACACAAAAACACACGATGCTCTTTTTGTAATGCTGGTCACACTCGAACGAATAGTAAAACTTTTTGATTTATATAGTACATTCTTGAGAGAGCATTTTCATAAAAATAAGTTTAAAGGCTGGTGGTGTCAGCTATCTTTGTGCAGCACACGAACACACACGTGTTACTAAGATAAATACGAGTAGCAACAAGCTGGATCAAAACAGAAAAAGCCAACAACCGCACGACACTTCACTATTGTTTGTTCTTGGCCAACAAAACAAATAGCTCAATCAAAGCAAGTCTCTCGCTAACACACACACACACACACACACACACACACACACACATACACACACACAAACACACACACACACACACACACACAGAGAGAGAGAGAGACAAACACAATGAACGACAGAAGACAGACGAGTGTAAAATACTAAGAGATTGGGAGAAAGAAAGAAAGAGAGATAGAGAGGCAAGAAGCGAGTGTGGCAATCAATTAGAGTGTGTTCTGCTCAGCCACCTGACATCTTGTTCTCAATCTGGTCGTATTTGTTGTTTCAAGTAATTGAATCACAACTCTCTCTCTCTCTCTCTCTCTCTCTATCTCTCTCTCATGTTCTCCTGGCTAAATCCTTCTTTCTGCCTCATGTTCTTTCTTTTGGGGTGTTCTGTGGCGATTTTCAGTGGCGGTTTTCTGTGTGATTAGCATATTTTTAGTATCAAATTGCGCAGCGAAAATGGGCTCAGAATGAGGTAAAAACTTGAAATTTAATGACCACTTCAATGTCCTCTGCTTCGGCTCTCAGGAATTGGCCATTTTTCGTAAAGAAAACATAATTTTCGCTGAAGCATACATTTCTGCTAGTATATGATGTGCGCGCTGCCTCGTAATGCCTGTACTTCTGTGGAATATTGCGTCCCGGTGAGTTTTCCATCGAAACATTCTCATTTACGATAATTGGACACTGTCAATCTGAGCTATGCACCTCAGTCACTGCGACGTAACGTTAACAACCTAGGTATGCTTGTTAAAAACGAACGTAAATATCGTCATCTCCTGAATGCCGCAGTGTCTGTTAAAATCATGCATTTAATTATAACTATTCTTAACGTTAAAAAAACATCTTATATCAGAGCAATATTCTAGTGGCAGCTTGAAGTTAATAATTATGATATTGTTGTGCGTTGTTGGGGTTTGTTAGCGCTTGTGATACAGTTTCTTTGAATTTCATTTCCTGTATATTGTTAATCAGTTGTTACTGCTCTTATCACTCTATCTCACACACTCTCACACTCTGTCTTTTCATAGCCATTGTTCATGGGGATGTTCATGTTCATTGTTCATGTTTTTTCATAGTCATTGTTCATAGCCATTGTTCATTGTTCATGGAGTTTTTAGCTTTTGCGCTTTTTCCGTCCCACCTTATTGATTTATTTAAATAATATTTAAATTAGTAATAACATAATTTAAAAGTTGATTTCATATTTTTCAAAATTGATACATCATTTATAACATTCGACTGATTTGTACACAATGAAAGTGAACTACATATAAATTGGTATTTGATGGTGAAAAATATTGTATTGTTCAACAATATATCTATCTCGAATGTAAAGCAAAGTATAGTAATATCTTATAAAAAATAATTAAATAATAATAATGAATGCGTTTATTTTTTATTTCATTGAAAACTATTACTGTACAGTGAAACATGAGCAATGGAGAGTATTGCATATCCTCTCATTGGAGTGCTATGCTGGATAATTGTGTGCAGAAAGCACTCACCGATTAAGAGCAGAAAAAGCGCCGTTGCCGCAAGCCGTGGTCTCATTGTGTCTTTGTGAATTTCTCGCAAGTATTGCGTGCCACCACCTCAATTGTCAACCATCTTGTTTGCCCAGCCAGGTGGGGCTGATCTGGGTGAGATGAGTAAACTTTTATCAAAACTATGGACACACAAACACACACAAACAGACGACAAATTTTGTCAATTTAAACAGGCGTTGGCTGGATGTTGGTGGGTGTTTTGGAATGCACCGTACACCGCACTCAGTCCAAGTGTCACTTTGGAACGCAACACAAATGACACGCACACACACACACACCCAAAGCTCACTATATGTAATGGTAAGAACGGCGCGGTATTTGTCAGGGTAGCATTGAACAGCAGTTCTGACGGCATGCAACTGCGTGCTTGCAATGCGCTGACGACAATGTGCAGTCCATTCATCGGCAACGACGAGGCGTTATCAACGGCAGCGAAGCCAACGCCACCTAGGCGGGATTTATTGAGTTGGTGGGTGATAGCGGTCACAGTTTGAGATGCAACAAAAACATTTTTTGGATGCGGTTTTTTGTGTGCAAAAAAACGTGTTCTTATAGGTTTTTTTGGTTTTTATATTTTTTTAGAATTAGCCCCAATTGTCATCGGATGTAGCATTTTAGTACATAGAAATGAGTTGAATTGATGTTTTGTACATCTTTACGTGTCTTATTTCAAAGATAATGTGCATCCGGGTCAGGTGGTTAAAATTTTTCCATTGAGAAAACCCATGATTTTTAAACGATGGTTTTAATGATGTGGATATTTGAAATAATTTGTCAGCAGAACAATTCAAATTCATTGAGTAATCATGTGATTTTTAAACAAACCATGTTTTTTATGAAAAAATGCAATGATGTTTATAAAACTCGTTTTAAATTCGTTTGATTAATGTACAGATTTAGAAAATGTTGACAGCAGAGCAAAACAAGTTAATTGGTTGTTCAAGTGTTTTTTGACAAACGTTTATTTAAACTAACGCTTTTTAATGAAGCCATGTATTCTACAACAGCCTCTATGGAAGATAGATTTGATTGATGTACGCTCAAATACCTTTTGTATATCAAGTAGCCTGCTGGTATAAGCGGCTGGTTAAACCACTTGATTTGAACTGTTTTTTAAACCATGATGTTTTTCAAAATCGATTATTTGAAAGACGTTTTTCGTAGATGTAGAGATTTAAAAAATAATTGGCGGCAGATCAAGGAAAGTTCAACCAAATTTATTGGCTTAACCTGTTTTAGAACTGGTTTTATGAATGATGGTTTCTTTAATGTAGTTATTTGTGTTCAAATACTTTTTGTACATTAAATATACTTCTTCAGTCGTCTTTTTCCTACAAGAATATATTGCCCGTTTTTCTGGTCAGGATTGCCACTCTGATTAATGCGACCAGCATATATTCGTAGTCTCATTAGGGACACTAAGTTTGTGTGTATATTTGTAGTCTTTGTGTAAATATTTGCAGTTTTTGTACTTATATATTTGCAAATAATTGATCTGTTGAATTAAATTATGAAAATTATTATAATCAACGTATTTTATTACTGGTAGGAAAAAGGAAATGTGTAAAAAAATAATATGAATTATGCCACCTGTTGTTGTATTTTAAATCAGTTTTAGTTTTTAGCAGAAAAAACCGTTATCAAACCCTGCTTTCTTACACAATGTCTAACTCAATATTTGAATGAAAAGCTGTAATGTACATAGAAGTGACGCACAGTACCGTGCAACAATGATATTAGGGCTTTCAGACACATTATAACACTTTTACTGTGCATATTTAATGATAATTCAATTTGATAGGGTCACTAATAGCATAAATAACTTATATGTTGATAAAAATTAATTAATTTAACATCCCAAATATATCATTTCCATAATTTGAATTCTTTGCATGACTCTTCAAAAAAATACAAAAAGAACGTGTTGTTTTGGTCGAGGTTTTTTTTGGCAAAAAAACGGTTTTAAAAAAAACATCGGTTTTTTGAGGTCGCATCTCTAGTCACAGTGTATGTTAAGGTATGTGCGCATGTATTGTTATCTCGGCATATTTTCTGTTGAGTTTAGCTCACTGTTTCTTATTGTTCATTGCATCTTTTATAAAGCAAATTGGGAGATTAGGTGAAAATGTTATTCGGAGATTAGGTTAGGAGTTTAGGTCTCAAGAGACAGCTGCTACACGGGAAGAAGCCGAAGCTTATGAACACACAGGTGTGCCCCGTGCAGCTCGCTGCCACCGCAGAACCGACCCTCTCCACGCTATGACGCCACAAGGACGGAAGACGTATTAGAGAGATCCACCTCCCCAGAATGCATGACACAACACATGACTGATATCTGGTACCATAATTTAATGCTGGGTGGACAGGGGCTGTTGAATTATATAATTCGCGTAAAGAAATTCTCCTCCGCCGGGTTTCCAACCACGGACCTGCCGCTTGTGAGGCGGGTGTGCTATCACTACACCACGCAGTCCAACAATATATTATTTTGAGATAGCAAATTACGAACATTCTACTTGACGCCGAATCTTCTAAAATTCTTCTAAATTGCTTCTAAAATGCAGCTACGAGCAGCTCCTCGGTCTCCATAAAACTTGTGACTTGTACGCGCTACTTTATGATTTTTTTTTATTTCATGCGTGAGACAACTGGGCCCCTCAACACTCGACTCACCCTTGGTGAGTTTGGGGGCGCTAGCTACGACTCTGACAGGTATTGTCTATATAATCGTGAAAACTTCAACACTTACGGTATAAAGTTATTTGTTATTAAATTGGGTCATATATTTTAATATAGCTCAACAGCAAACACAGATGATGACAATGATGGAAACATTTCTTGCAGCGAAGAACTTGAGTACGCCGACCATTTTTCCAACTTGCCAAAAGTCGTTGGAATTCGTTAATGTGCTTGTCTGAATGAAAACTTTCATAATTTAATGCTGATGGAATTCTAAACTGTGCGTGGCTACTTTTTAACCAATAATCAACTGAAGGTAATACATTCAGCAGTGCTTCGGTGCTGCAATGGTTTTCTCGACATCCAATTTTTCCAGCACAGGTTAAAAGTATTGGATATGCTGCGAATAATCAAATGTCGAGTGATTCAAGTATTCTGTTCTTGATATTTTGTAATGAATGGTGTGTTTGTCTGAAATAAATGTATTTAGTTATAATATTTCATTGTTATATTTAGAATCCGTTGTCACAAAGGAACACGTAAACGCATGTTCCTACATACAGACAGACAGAAAAACACTGGACGATATAGCTCAGCAAAATACATGCCTTTACCTAAATCGCAAAACAGATTAAGATCACAAAATTTTTATCTCAGTCTTCAGAGCTTCACATTCGATGGTATATGGATATTCAACATCAGTATAATCAGTCTAAAGTATTTAAAAAAGAAGTATCAGCGAAACTAAAAATGCATGAAAAAAATATTTTGTGAGTTAAGAATGAAGTGCCATATAAGACATATACGCCGCGGTTGATTCTTTACGTATCGAGGACTGACATGAATATGTGTATATAGCCAAAACAACAAGAGTTGACTTTTTCGTGGCGTATGTGTTGTATCATACCGCGATGAGTGGCACGGTAATTTGTTTTTAAACTCGTTAATATTTTTTTTGCTGAAAGTGTACATATTTGCACCAGCCCATATAATTTGAATCTGTCAAATATACGTTTATTTATTGATGTGAGTGATGTTACAGCTATTTATTCTATTAGTGTGTAGGCTTGCTTCATCCGTGATTAATGTGATTTTGTTTTAAAACATTGTGTTCAATGTTATGACTTGTTTGCCGGTTGAATATCCTATTTTTTAAACTGAATTTGTCGTGGTCCTGCTTTTGTGATTTGAGATCATAATTTTCTCCACTGCTGTGCTCGAATACATATTTTGTTTGCCAGCAGGCTGTGTGTCGGCGAATATGCAGGAGGCTTCGAGGGGGCTCGTTTTTGCTGACTACATTTGTGGTTTTCTTGCTGGTGGCGTTTGTCTACACCGTGCTGCAGTTGGTCATAGTTTATCGCGGTCACAGCCTGGACGTGAGCATATATTGCCTGCTCTGACAGCTCGCAACTCGCGGCGCAATTTAATTATCTTAGTCTATCGTTAGTTTTATCTTATTTTTGAATTTAATAACTCTGTGCGCATTTATGTGTGTGTGTGCGTGTGTGTGTGTGTGTGTTTGTGTGCGTGTTTGTTAGCGTATTGACTTGCAGCAGCGGTTTGATCAGTTTGACTCGAGTGTGGCTGATAATCGTCGCGTACTGCAGCGAGTTCACGAGTCGCTGCGACGTCTCGCCGTGCCGTCATCGGCGCGAATCCATCAGCCGGATGCGTCGAATCGCCGCTCCGGCCGTTTGACGGACCCGGCAGATGGCCGGTCCGGCGATTGGGAAATTGCCGGCGCCGGAAAACCGGCTGGAGAGAGAGTTATTCCGGCGCCTCACGGTGCTGGACCTTCGTCATCGGCACGTCGGGCATCCTGGTCTTCTTTGTCGTTCAAATCTGCCGCAGGGTCCGCCGGCAGTGGCGGCGTCGGAGGAGAAGGAGGCGGCGAGACGGCGGTCAACTTGTCCGCTCACTGTGACTTTATGA
>OU696570.1:14018519-14096019 GCA_916048095.2 Sacculina carcini | reverse complement strand
GAGGCCATTAGAAACGATAATTGACACAGTCGAATTGATAGAACACTCTTTTATCTTGTCCGTCCTTTGGTTCCCCACTTGGCTAACTAGTAAGATTGGCCAATGAATGTGTGTGTGTGTGTGTGTGTGTGTGTGTGTGTGTGTGTGTGTGTGTGTGTGTGTGTGTGTTTGGTAAGCATTAAGTGCATTTATGAGGTACGTACATACGTTGTTTATGATTTTCCTCGGTGTATTGCTTTATTTCCCGGCTGAGTGTATAGTCGAGTGTATTCTTAATGTATTGTGGTCGAGGAGAACGGTGGACAAACGGGGAGACTTCTTGTTATATGACACTAGTTATTGATGGTTGACAATGCGCTCGCTTTCGTGTTCGCTTCGATGTTCAATGTTATGATGCAGCCAGTGAGCATGAGAGTGTGAGAGAGAGTGTGGGAGGGAGCGGTCACCAGATGTTTGATTTCTCCTACATCGTATTGCCACGCAGAGCGGTAGCGAATGTTCGTGTGTGTGTGTGTGTGTGTGTGTGTGTGTGTGTGTGTGTGTGTGTGTGTGTGTGTGTGTGTGTGTGTGTGTGTGTGTGTGTGTGTGTGTGTGTGTGTGTGTGTGTGTGTGTGTGTGTGTGTGTGTGTGTGTGTGTGTGTGTGTGTGTGTGTGTGTGTGTGTGTGTGTGTGTGTGTGTGACTTGTGCTGGGATTAACCGATGTAGTTGTGTTCTGTACATTTCGGCGACACACACAACTACACTTGATTTCCCCGGGGTGGCAGTGCAGTACAGTTGTCTCTGTGCCTGACATCTGGCTGTCTGACATCTTTAAGATCTTCCGGTCGTACAAAACGTTTCACATACGTTGGCCAGGGGGATGTATCGCTTGGCTGATTTCCCCCTAGGAAAAGTGAGGATTCCCGCTGATGGGTAGTTAGTGGACGAATGCGGTGCGCGACTAATAGCACAGCTGTATGTCAGACAAACTGACTTGCGAGGATATTTTCCAGAGTATGTCTCCAAATATTTTCAAGTCAGTTTTCGAATCAGTTCACTCCTGCCCGTGTTATATTGCTGTGTTGAATGCATTTACTGTCTTTATTTTTCTGTTCTTCGTGACAGTATTTTTCTGCAGGGGCGCATTCAGAACTGGGAGTCTAGGGTGTCAGCGAGTTATCATACTTGTGATGATTGATCATGATTGGATTTAAAATTGAGTGATGTTTATTGTTTTGCTTTCTTCTTCATTAACCTTCATCTTCCTGACTGAAACCTTTACTTTCTTGAATGTCTCTCTATCTACATTTTTGGGGCGCTTCCAGTACATGGGGTCACCGTAAGTTGGTAATAGTGTCTGCGCTCTTTCCCATGCTACTATGTTTACCTGTAAGTAATAATATTTATAATATTGTGGCTGGATAGAATATGTTACCGCTCTTCTGGTATGTGCAGTGATGATGTTGAGAAACTCTAATCAAGATGCTATTTGAACTATAACAAATAGGATCAGCTTGAGACGAACGAGATAAAGTTAGATAAGCAGAGAGAGAGAGAGAGAGAGTTGGCAAAAAGTGAAACATTTTATAAACAAAAACAAAACAACAGTTTATATAAGCACAGTTTGAATTCACGTGGGATCTTTTGTTTGTGCACTTTCTCGCTCAAATTCCATCTAGTTCACTTTGTTTTTTCTCATTGCCAATCTTAGCTTTTGCTTTTTGCGTGATTCTGCGTGATTGCGTCCACTTTTTCTCATCCGTGTGTGTGTGTGTGTCGATTTGGTGAGCGTTTTATGTTGGCGCTCAGTTAGTGCCACGTTTGAGAGCTGCGACGGTCAATTGGTATCATCTGATAGTATCTATTCAAATATGTATTTGTTATAGCGCCCGTGGTCACAAGCGCGAATATGACAAAAACAAGACTACGACATACACAAGTACAAAGTGAGAATCAGAAAGATAATATTCACATTGAATAGCATGAGAAACATACAGCAGGCAAACCCATACTTGAACAAGAGAAAAATGCATAAAAGAGTGGGATTTCATGTGTATTCACCACCCTGCGGTCAGGGGATAAGAATACTGCCGCCGTACCCGCTGCGTGTCGTCTAAGAGGCGACTAAAAGCGGACTCCTCTGCTTCTTCCCTCCCTGTACTGCCACACATGAAATTAATATCAAGAGGTCATTAGAAACAAAAATTAACGAATTTTGAATTGATAAAAATACACATAGTTGTCCTGTTCTGTCCAACCTTTAGCTTCCCACTTGACAACTCTTCTATTCCCCACCAGACAGGGGAATTCCCCCAGGTTAAGAACCAGTGTATTAGTCAGTCTGTGTCGTTGTGTGTCTGTCTGTATGTAAGTCAGTCTGTTTACCCATCACATCCCTAATTATATTGAGCACAACATGAACTTTGCTGTTTTCAAGCTTATATATCAATTCGTTTAGATCCATTTTTTATAATAGTGCGTTGATATCAAAGAAGTACTTTTATTTAAGATAGCATAAGTATTGAATATGTGTTTTAAGTGATCTTAAATGAGATTACCGGGTTAATTAACAACTCTTGTACGAGTATTTTTGTGAACTCTTGTTGTTTTCTTTTTATGAACTCTTGATATCATGTTTTTTTTGTGAACTCTTGATATCATGTTTTTTTAACTCTTGATGCCTTGTTTTTTGTGAACTCTTGATATCCTGTTTTTTGTTAACTCTTGATGCCTTGTTTTTTGTGAACTCTTGATATCCTGTTTTTTGTTAACTCTTGATATCCTATTTTTTGTGAACTCTTGATGTCTTGTTTTTTGTGAACTCTTGATGTCTTGTTTTTTGTGAACTCTTGATGTGTGTATGTGTCGTGTTGTTTTTTATGCAGGCATGTGTATCTGTCACTGTGCGTAGCGCTTTTCTCTGTTACTTGGCGCATTTCTGCTGACACACGCATACACACACCTACACATGTAAATATGCAGACTCACACACACACACACACACTCACACGTCATACATACACAGATGCTCCTACGTGAAAGTGTATTTGTGTGTGTTCGTGTGTCTTGGCGCTCAGTCGATGTACAATGGAAACGTGTATTGAATTGTTCCAGTTTCCCTATGTGTGTGTGTGTGTGTGTGTGTGTGTGTGTGTGTGTGTGTGTGTGTGTGTGTGTGTGTGTGTGTATGTGTGTGTGTGTGTGTGTGTGTGTGTTGTCGTTGTTGCGTCGCACGGTCAATTGAATGGCATCGTATTTGTCTGTTGTCAATCTGTTTGTGAGAGCGATGCACATCTGTGTAGCAGTGCGCCACAGATTGTCTCAGTCCACCATCTGTATGTCTGTCTGTCTGTCTGTCTGTGACGGCGAATTTGCTGTTGTGTGTGTTTGTATCAAGCACTGCTAAATAATATATTATATTACTATAATACTCTAATATTATATTATATTTTATACTTATGTATTATAATATATTTATGATAAATATTACATATATAGTATTTAGTAGTCCTTGGTTTGTATGTCTGTGTGTGTACGTGTGTGTATTGATACATACACTTGGTTTAAGCTGAAATGCGTCTTTATATTTGCTCTTTTGTAAAAATATATGACAGAAATGAATGTACATGATAAGAATGCAAATATATGTCTCTCTCTCTGTGTGTGTGGATGTGTGTGTATGTGGGGGTATTTGGTGAGAAGGATGGTTGAAGACATTCGAGCAGTATTTCAGTTCGCAAACACGTCATATTTTCGACAGCATGTTGGAAGCCATGCAGTTGTTTCCCGAGCTGAAATTCATCTGGGCTGAAGTATCTTATCTGGATCTGTGGTGGCGTCATACAACCTCACACAATCGGCTACGATTTAAACGGTCAGCTGAGCTCAATTCTCACACTCTCTCTCTCTCTCACACACACACACACACACACTTTGTTTTTGTGTATATACTGTTTCAAATGTCTGTTACTGTGTGTGTGTGTTTTTTTTTTCCAATCCGAATTCATTAATTTTTGTTTTAACTGACTATCTGACATTTAATTCACTAGAACAACTAAATTTGTTGGATTTGAATTAATTTTTTAAACTTGTTGAAATTTTGTTAGTTCTTAATAAATACGTTTTTAGTTGGTTATTTTTTAATGATTTTATATGCAATTAAGTTTTTTTTACCACACAAATAGACATACAATCTCTAACAATTGTCGAATATGAATAATTGAATAACAACTGAATAATAATTGTTAATAATTGTTGATAAAAACCTGGTTATTTAAATTTCCACCTTTCACCGGCATTTGGTTGACATGTTGAAACTTATTGGTGAATTATAGCACACTTATAGCATGCGGCAAGTTACCTATAAGAGACAGTGTTCAATTACAAATATTGAAATTTCTCGTGATATGCGGCTCGAATGTGCTTCTGTGGTGAAATATCGCTGTTTTTGAGTTAGCACAAAAGTTTGTGTCGCCTCTTTGTCATTCGTTCGTGTTGTTGTGTTCGCATTGAATATACTGTGCCCATAAGGACTCTGGGTCGGGTGAAAATTTGACGTGGACTTCGGAAAATGTGTTTTATATTTCGACTATTATAGTGAACTTATGAATGTATTGTTGGAGTCACATGCTACCAAAGTTTGGCTGTTGCGTGTGTGTGTGTGTGTGTGTGTGTGTAGCAGTGGTTGTGTATGTGACAAAAATGTGTAAGTGTTGCCGTGTCCTGTGTTGGGATTTTGGTCTTTTTTTACACTTATTGTCTTTTTCTTGTCTTTTTTCAATATCTTTTGTCTTTTTTGTATATCTTTTGTCTTTTCTTGTCTTTTTCTCTTTGCTTCCAAGTGGTGTGTTGTTTACCGGCCAGTTTTCCTCAAGGCCGTCCTGCTAGCGATTGTGCCGAGCAAGCATGGACTCCTGTTTGCTTCTTCGTAATATCCATTCCTCACTCGAATATTCTATGTATATATGCACGAATGGGCTGGGTTCCATCTGATTATCGCATGTGCGCGCGCGCGCGTGTGTGTGTACGTTGAGATGCAATACGTTTGTCGTTTGTAGATGCTTCTATTCCTATCTTTGCTCGTTATTCTACCACTGTGCCCGTGTGTGTGTTTGTGTGTGTGTGTGTGTGTGTGTGTGTGTGTGTGTGTGTGTGTGTGTGTGTGTGTGACAATGGCGACACCAAGGGGGTCTTTGAGGGGCTGAAGCCCCCCTAAAAATGTGCCAAATTCCACCAAAACAATGTTCGCCATGATTATTTGGAGTATAGTTCCTCATGTTTCGCTTATTCCCTTCATCTTTCTCCTTAACTCCCCCCACTATATATATCCTGGGCTGTCACTGGTGTGTGTGTGTGTGTGTGTGTCTGTGTATGTGTCTGTGTGTGTGTGTCTGTGTGTGTGAGTGTGTGTGTGTATGTGTGTGGTGCAGTCGTGGCAGCGGTATGACGCACTTGAGACGGTTGAGACGAGCGTAGTTGAGACACGGACGTCCCTCGTTTCGTGTGCTAATGTGTGTGTGTCTGTGTATGTCGTGTGTGCTGGTGGTATTGACTTGCTATTTTGTCGGTCCGTCTAGGACCGACATAGGTTTCGTCCACATGGTAAAAGTGCCACACAATTCTGCCGCGCTCACACTCTTTCTACGCGTGCCACAGTGGCCGCGTTCAAGTGGCGTGGCTGATGTGTGCGTGCTGAGTCATGGTCGTTTTTGTCCACACTCAGTGGTTTTCAAACTTGGTGTATGTGGTCGAATTGTCCACACTCGTGATACGGCTCAGGCGGTGCTGTTTTTGACTAATTCCAGTGTTGAGCAGGAAATTGAGATTGAGTTGACTAAGTTTGTCATTCCTTTCAAGAGCTAATATAATTATACTTTGTAATAACCTGTATACGTATACGTATTCAGGGGTAGACACATTGATATGCGCATTATTGTGTATATGAGTATTATGTTAACTCGTGTATTATATGAAATATTTAGATGTAATTATTTAACGATGTTGATGGTTTGACTGATGGGATGTTGAACACATTGTCGCACACATTTAATCGACTAGAGATTGAGTTGACTAAGTTTGTTATTCCTTTCAAGAGCTAATATAAATATACTTTGTGTTAATGTCATTATGTCAAATAGTATTATCATTATATAAATAGTAATGTCATTATATAAATGTTTTCAAAGATTTTGATGTAGTTATTTAACGATAGAATGGTTTGGCTGACGGGATGTTGAGCGCATTGCACTGATATTTTCTCCTTGTTATGTTTGCTTTGCATTTCATAAAATTGTATTTTCGCATAATAGTTCAACATACGTCAATGTACTGGGGAGTACGGCTACACGGATGAGTACAATTACACCGGCTCAAGCGATGCTGTATTTTGGCTAATTTCAGTGCTTCGTTGAAATTACTAGTTCGGATTTAGAGCAATGTAGCATTTAAAGCTCGGGTACCTGGGGGATGCGATCATGGTAAAATTTACTCAAAGAAATTATGCCTAGCCCATGCATTACTGTTTACTGAAAAATCTGGGTATGCCATGGGGATGCGAGAACAGACTGCTGATTTCAAAGGGGTGGGAACACTGAGAAAGGTTAAGAAACTCCAATTTAGGGCAAAGTCAAGACCGGCCCGGTACATAAAATACGGTGTTTTCAGTTCAATTAACCCGGCCCGGTGCAAAAAATACGGTGTTTTCAGTTCAATTAACTTGTCAGTGGAAATATACCTGGCCAGAGACCTCAAGCGGGCACACTGTCATGTGTTTTTCCGACAAAAACTCATTATTGCTGCCAGCACTCAGCCCCTGGACGCGCATGATCGACGTCACCGTATAATATATCTACCCGATCAGCACCAGACGCTCGACACCTCGGCAGATAAAAGCGACAGTGCTAATCGTCCCGAGTGACAGCTGTTGCAATATGCATTATGATGCTATCATTGAACCACACCCACAAACACTGTGTTGCTGCAGCCAATACCGTACAAATATTCATAGCAGCGGATTCCACGCCATGAGATCTCTCAACAAACAAGGGTTAAGTGGTGCGAGAGCTGACTGCTGATTTGTAAACGGTGCCAACACTGAGAACGGTTAAGAACCATTGACATAGAACAACGTACGCAAACCCTGACAACCCACGGACACGGACACAAAACGAGGTAATTGGCTCAATAGAGAATTCTTCCGATATCGTCACTTGATAGAAACAGGGGGTAAGCCATTGTGAGCACGTATCAGTTCATATATTATGCAATGAGTCATTTCAACGAAATACATAAATCTCAATCAATACATGTTGGTTCACACTGAATCGCAGTTTCGGCACAAATACGTCTGATATCGCCGTCGCACCGCAACACCATCATCTCAGGAGCTGCACAAACACAAAAACAAGGCAATATCAGCGCTACGTTGTGACGACCGTCCCCAAAGAATCTTCCTGTTAATAATCACACAGTGGATGACTAATTAACAGGGACATCCAGGCCGGGCGAAAAGGTTCCATGCATTAACCAGCACCGCTCTTCCCAGAGCTTCTCTTCCCTCCCGCAAATCACACTGTACAATGAGAAAGAACAATATGACAGCCGAGCCACCGCTATTTGTTCTTCACACTGCATAGATATGATAAATTAACAGGGACAACCAGGCAGGACGTAAATACACGTAATATACGTAATATGCAAAAACCCCCTCCCGGAAATCACACTGTACAATGAGAAAGAACAATATGACAGCCGAGCCACCGATATTTGTTCTTCACAATGCATAGATATGATAAATTAACAGGGACCACCAGACAGGACGTAAATACACGTAATATAATAAACGTAATATGCAAAAACCCCCTCCCGGAAATCACACTGTACAATGAGAAGGAACAATATGACAGCCGAGCCACCGCTATTTGTTCTTCACAATGCATAGATATGATAAATTAACACGGACAACCAGGCAGGACGAAAACATACGTAATATACGTAATATAATGAACGTAATATGCAAAAACCCCCTCCCGGAAATCACACTGTACAATGAGAAAGAACAATATGACAGCCGAGCCACCGCTATTTGTTCTTCACAATGCATAGATATGATAAATTAACAGGGACCACCAGACAGGACGTAAATATACGTAATATACGTAATATAATAAACGTAATATGCAAAAACCCCCTCCCGGAAATCACACTGTACAATGAGAAAGAACAATATGACAGCCGAGCCACCGCTATTTGTTCTTCACAATGCATAGATATGATAAATTAACACGGACAACCAGGCAGGACGAAAACATACGTAATATACGTAATATAATGAACGTAATATGCAAAAACCCCCTCCCGGAAATCACACTGTACAATGAGAAAGAACAATATGACAGCCGAGCCACCGCTATTTGTTCTTCACAATGCATAGATATGATAAATTAACAGGGACCACCAGACAGGACGTAAATATACGTAATATACGTAATATAATAAACGTAATATGCAAAAACCCCCTCCCGGAAATCACACTGTACAATGAGAAAGAACAATATGACAGCCGAGCCACCGCTATTTGTTCTTCACAATGCATAGATATGATAAATTAACAGGGACCACCAGACAGGACGTAAATACACGTAATATAATAAACGTAATATGCAAAAGCCCCCTCCCGGAAATCACACTGTACAATGAGAAAGAACAATATGACAGCCGAGCCACCGCTATTTGTTCTTCACACTGCATAGATATGATAAATTAACAGGGACCACCAGACAGGACGAAAACATACGTAATATGCAAAAACCACCTCCCGGAAATCACACTGTACAATGAGAAAGAACAATATGACAGCCGAGCCACCGCTATTTGTTCTTCACAATGCATAGATATGATAAATTAACAGGGACCACCAGACAGGACGTAAATACACGTAATATAATAAACGTAATATGCAAAAACCCCCTCCCGGAAATCACACTGTACAATGAGAAAGAACAATATGACAGCCGAGCCACCGCTATTTGTTCTTCACACTGCATAGATATGATAAATTAACACGGACAACCAGGCAGGACGAAAACATACGTAATATACGTAATATAATGAACGTAATATGCAAAAACCCCCTCCCGGAAATCACACTGTACAATGAGAAAGAACAATATGACAGCCGAGCCACCGCTATTTGTTCTTCACAATGCATAGATATGATAAATTAACAGGGACCACCAGACAGGACGTAAATACACGTAATATAATAAACGTAATATGCAAAAACCCCCTCCCGGAAATCACACTGTACAATGAGAAAGAACAATATGACAGCCGAGCCACCGCTATTTGTTCTTCACAATGCATAGATATGATAAATTAACAGGGACCACCAGACAGGACGTAAATACACGTAATATAATAAACGTAATATGCAAAAACCCCCTCCCGGAAATCACACTGTACAATGAGAAGGAACAATATGACAGCCGAGCCACCGCTATTTGTTCTTCACAATGCATAGATATGATAAATTAACACGGACAACCAGGCAGGACGAAAACATACGTAATATACGTAATATAATGAACGTAATATGCAAAAACCCCCTCCCGGAAATCACACTGTACAATGAGAAAGAACAATATGACAGCCGAGCCACCGCTATTTGTTCTTCACAATGCATAGATATGATAAATTAACAGGGACCACCAGACAGGACGTAAATACACGTAATATAATAAACGTAATATGCAAAAACCCCCTCCCGGAAATCACACTGTACAATGAGAAAGAACAATATGACAGCCGAGCCACCGCTATTTGTTCTTCACAATGCATAGATATGATAAATTAACAGGGACCACCAGACAGGACGTAAATACACGTAATATAATAAACGTAATATGCAAAAACCCCCTCCCGGAAATCACACTGTACAATGAGAAGGAACAATATGACAGCCGAGCCACCGCTATTTGTTCTTCACAATGCATAGATATGATAAATTAACACGGACAACCAGGCAGGACGAAAACATACGTAATATACGTAATATAATGAACGTAATATGCAAAAAACCCCTCCCGGAAATCACACTGTACAATGAGAAAGAACAATATGACAGCCGAGCCACCGCTATTTGTTCTTCACAATGCATAGATATGATAAATTAACAGGGACCACCAGACAGGACGTAAATACACGTAATATAATAAACGTAATATGCAAAAGCCCCCTCCCGGAAATCACACTGTACAATGAGAAAGAACAATATGACAGCCGAGCCACCGCTATTTGTTCTTCACAATGCATAGATATGATAAATTAACACGGACAACCAGGCAGGACGAAAACATACGTAATATACGTAATATAATGAACGTAATATGCAAAAACCCCCTCCCGGAAATCACACTGTACAATGAGAAAGAACAATATGACAGCCGAGCCACCGCTATTTGTTCTTCACAATGCATAGATATGATAAATTAACAGGGACCACCAGACAGGACGTAAATACACGTAATATAATAAACGTAATATGCAAAAACCCCCTCCCGGAAATCACACTGTACAATGAGAAAGAACAATATGACAGCCGAGCCACCGCTATTTGTTCTTCACAATGCATAGATATGATAAATTAACAAGGACAACCAGGCAGGACGAAAACATACGTAATATAAAAAGATAGATATGTTGAGTTTCCACGTCACCCAGGAGGTATCAACATTCGACGCGTTTTTTTTACGTGGTTTCCCAGGAGGCCTAATCCACGTGAAGTGCAACAACGTTGGCTCACATAGGCGCGGTAACAAACAATGAAGAATATCTGGCTAGTCATACGGCGGTAGGCTTGGTCGGCGTGTGGCTGCAGTTGTACAAATCCGTTAGTGTACCACATTTGACACATTATATATACACTATATAATACATTATATTACACACATACATTTTTTTCCACACATACATATATATATATATAATATAGTCATTGCACAATTCATATACAATATACATTTACATATTTACATAAACATAAACATTACCTAATATACATTTAATATCATTTGTACATCATTCAATATAATATAATAGATGTACACACAACATTTAAAAATATAAAATTTGCATGCACGACTACAGTATATCTACAACTAAACTACTATACAACAAACAGATTATATCATGGACGGATACAAAGACGCTAACACATTTAAACAAATAGATACATACGCTATGCATTATTATACCTAAAAATACATATACACTCGCTACATATATGATACATACACCGAGAGCTTAGGCTGAGGGAGGTCCTTTGTGTGCATGTGCGGTGGATGGTTCTACCATATCCACGCAACTGTCCCGAGTAGGGGCTTCACACGGCGAGTTCTTCACGCTGGGCTCGGCTACTAAACAAGTGCTGACAAGGCCATCCACTATGCGTGGATACTTGAGAGGAGATGATCTTGATGTCCTGGTTCCTCAGTGTTCACATCGTAGAAGCTCGTCCTGGTTCCTCAGTGTTCACATCGTAGAAGCTCGTCCTGGTTCCTCAGTGTTCACATGGTAGAAGCTCGTCCTGGTTCCTCAGTGTTCACATCGTAGAAGCTCGTCCTGGTTCCTCAGTGTTCACGGAAGTGTTGTTACGCCTGTCACGCCTTCTGAGATGTCGCGCCCTATTGCGGGCACGCCTACGCTCTGCATAGGATGATGCAGCACACTCGAATGAATGTGCGGTGGATGTTTCCACCATATCCCCTACACTGTCTCGAGTACCTACTGCCACGTTACTCACGCTGGGCACGGATGTGCATTCAACCACTGGAGCCAACGTGTTGACCACTTCAGCAAAAGAAGCTCGTCCTGGTTCCTCAGTGTTCACAGAAGTGTTGTTACGCCTGTCACGCCTTATGAGATGTCGCGCCCTATTGCGGGCACGCCTACGCTCTGCATAGGATGATGCAGCACACTCGAATGAATGTGCGGTGGATGTTTCCACCATATCCCCGACACTGTCTCGAGTACCGACTGCCACGTTACTCACACTGGGCACGGATGTGCATTCAACCACTGGAGCCAACGTGTTGACCACTTCAGCAATGTCGGCCAAAGAGCCTGTGGGCTCAACCGACTCTGTGCGGACACCTGAGACTAAACAGTCTTCATGCTCATCGACAGGAGCAAACACGTCGGCGAGACAAGCTGGCTCGCGCAATCGTGGTTCATCAGTGGCAATGGGTTCCACGGTGTCATTTGTTTCTTCATTCGTCACAGCATGACTGTCGAGCGTCGCACTGGGCTCGTCATTGATGACACTGTCGAGCGTCACACTCGGTTCGTCATTGATATCACTGTCTTGCGTCGCAAGGGGTTCCTCAGAGACATCACTTTCGAGTGTCACACTCGGCTCCTCAGTGAGATCAATGTCATGCGTTGCACTCGGCTCGTCAGTGATAGCGTCGTCCTCATCGTAGCTGACGTCAGAGCTTGGCACGACTGAGCTCATATGGTCCAGGTACATGACGATCTCGTCGTCGTTGCTCAGTCCCAATCTTTCGGCGAGCTGATAGCCGTTCATTAGATGGACTTTCACCTGGCGTCGTCTTCCGCGCTCTGCGACGACCGCGCGCTCGTCGGACCAGATGGCCTGCACCTTTTTGGTTGCCAGGTAGTCCTGGCGGCGCAGCTCATCCACGAACGCGTACACTCCAGGCTTACCATGCAGCGCCCACCGCAAGCGGCTGTGAAAGCCCTCAACGGCGTTGTTTGTCCTGTCGATCTCGCCATAGTGGCTGAGTGTTTCAGGAGCCACCCTGTCCAGCCAGAATCTTCGGATGTACGCCAGCAGCGCAGTCATGTTGGCGGGCTGATCTGTGATCCGTTCACAGATCGCCTGAAAACCACGTTGCATCAGATGTGACGGCAGCGACGGGATGGCACACAGAAGACGAACAGTGTCGCTTCGAGGGTAGAGTCTGAAGTGTCTTGCCTTGCGAATCACAGCCTGTGTGTAGTGAAAGAAGCATCCTTTCACTTCCACCAGGGGGAATACCTGAGCCATCGATGTATGGATGGCCGACTCGAAGTCCGCCATGACCTTTCGCGGTGCAAACGCGGAAGATCGGGTCGATGAGCCCTCACTCGTGATGGAGACGAGTTTCCGCCACACCGCAGCATACAGGCCAGCTGTACGCCTGGTCATGGGGACGAAGGCCACAGGTATGTACACCCCGTCGTACTTCGTGTGCACAGTCAGCAGCTGTCGAAACATCCGCGGACACACATGAAATGTGGCATCCACGAATATTTCGCAGCCCGAGCCCAGCAGGAATTGCAGTCTTCTCGACACAAATATGAGGGCGATGTTTCCATCGTTGCCGCTCGTCACACTGCCGCGAAAGAACGCCTCTCCCAATTTGGAGAGTGCGTAGCGACAGTGCTGTGTCAGTGTGGTTGCCAATGCAGGTGATTGTGGCACAGGAGGCACGGCTGACTTCCTTGTGGCAGCCATTCTCGGACGGATCCTAGGAAACGCCAGTGACGCCTGCGGATTCTGATCCAGAGCCGTCTCATACAACTGTACAAGACGACGAGGATCAGTACGCGCCAGCGTGTGGCAGGTTGACCGGCACCGGAGATCGGCCACAGTCCTGTCGTTTGGGAGATGGTTGTGCGGTTGCCCGCGCCGCACAGCACCGCCGACAGATATCGCTGTCCCGCGACAATTCGGCTCTCGACAGCGGAAGTACACCCGGTTGCCTCGAGTGAACTTCCGTCTGTAGACGAACCCGAGAAACACGAAGAAGAGCATTGTCGAAACAGAGGTATGAACTTCGATAACATCCATGGTGCATGAAATCTGGCAATAGGTTAATGGGTGAGTACACACAATCATCACACCAAACATTATCCCATCACCAAACCACCGGAACACAGACACCGACAATTCTAGAAAATGTTAGAATGAAAACTAGTAGATAAGTAGTAGCAGGTGTAGTAGGTTGCACTGGTAGAGTAATTCATGCAACAGATTTTGACATGCGCACCAGTTAATTGGCATGTTAACAGTTACTAGTGTACCAATGTGAGCGTATTAATGTAGGTGTCAGAGTCAGTGTACGAGTATGAGTGTCAGTGTATGAGTGTCAGTGTCAGTGTATGAGTGTCAGTGTCAGTGTATGAGTGTCAGTGTCAGTGTATGAGTGTCAGTGTATGAGTGTCAGTGTCAGTGTATGAGTGTCAGTGTCAGTGTATGAGTGTCAGTGTATGAGTGTCAGTGTCAGTGTATGAGTGTCAGTGTATGAGTGTCAGTGTCAGTGTATGAGTGTCAGTGTCAGTGTATGAGTGTCAGTGTCAGTGTATGAGTGTCAGTGTCAGTGTATGAGTGTCAGTGTATGAGTGTCAGTGTCAGTGTATGAGTGTCAGTGTATGAGTGTCAGTGTATGAGTGTCAGTGTATGAGTGTCAGTGTCAGTGTATGAGTGTCAGTGTCAGTGTATGAGTGTCAGTGTATGAGTGTCAGTGTATGAGTGTCAGTGTATGAGTGTCAGTGTCAGTGTATGAGTGTCAGTGTCAGTGTATGAGTGTCAGTGTATGAGTGTCAGTGTATGAGTGTCAGTGTATGAGTGTCAGTGTCAGTGTATGAGTGTCAGTGTCAGTGTATGAGTGTCAGTGTCAGTGTATGAGTGTCAGTGTATGAGTGTCAGTGTCAGTGTATGAGTGTCAGTGTCAGTGTATGAGTGTCAGTGTATGAGTGTCAGTGTATGAGTGTCAGTGTCAGTGTATGAGTGTCAGTGTCAGTGTATGAGTGTCAGTGTCAGTGTATGAGTGTCAGTGTCAGTGTATGAGTGTCAGTGTATGAGTGTCAGTGTCAGTGTATGAGTGTCAGTGTCAGTGTATGAGTGTCAGTGTATGAGTGTCAGTGTATGAGTGTCAGTGTATGAGTGTCAGTGTATGAGTGTCAGTGTCAGTGTATGAGTGTCAGTGTATGAGTGTCAGTGTATGAGTGTCAGTGTCAGTGTATGAGTGTCAGTGTATGAGTGTCAGTGTATGAGTGTCAGTGTATGAGTGTCAGTGTATGAGTGTCAGTGTATGAGTGTCAGTGTCAGTGTATGAGTGTCAGTGTCAGTGTATGAGTGTCAGTGTCAGTGTATGAGTGTCAGTGTCAGTGTATGAGTGTCAGTGTCAGTGTATGAGTGTCAGTGTATGAGTGTCAGTGTATGAGTGTCAGTGTATGAGTGTCAGTGTCAGTGTATGAGTGTCAGTGTCAGTGTATGAGTGTCAGTGTCAGTGTATGAGTGTCAGTGTCAGTGTATGAGTGTCAGTGTATGAGTGTATGAGTGTCAGTGTCAGTGTATGAGTGTCAGTGTCAGTGTATGAGTGTCAGTGTCAGTGTATGAGTGTCAGTGTCAGTGCCAGTGTATGAGTGTCAGTGTCAGTGTATGAGTGTCAGTGTATGAGTGTTAAGGACATACTCTGTTATACCATGATATATATAATAGTCAAATACTTTCATAACAAAGCAACCTACACCACCAACACCGTACAAAAATAAGTGGCATTCCCCGCTGTGAGCTCAACCACATACGACCTTAAGTGCACTACGTCAAATGCATCGCCCCTTGATTCTTGATCAACCTGATTCCGCTTGTTACTCAATACAGCATGCAACCCAATACAGCATGCAACACCAACTATACTACTAACAACTAGCATGCATATATATGACTTACCAACGACGTCAAGAGTACAAGTGAGATTATAGCAGTTACAGATTTGAAGCTGGTTGAGAAATGCTTGGCTTCGTGGTCGACTGACAACGTTTGCAGCATTCACGCGAGCCCTCTTTGTTGTTAACATCCTCAGCGGAGTTGATAATCCTTAAATAGGCTAACTTTACGTCCAAATGCTAAGTTAAGCTAATATTATGTATTGCAATACTTTCATTTTGAGAATTAGCATTTTTCTGACCACCAGCATTACCCCCAAACATATGCTCCACAATGACAGCAATATGATAAAAACATTAAATGATCCACAATGACAGCAATAACATAAAAAATGAAAGTATCCCTTTAACCAGTAACAACATAAACAACAAAAATGAAATCGTTAAACTTTGTTACTTCACGTCAAAGACAAGGTATTCCCGATATATCACAATGTATACCACCAAAATATATATATACCATAAAACAATGACCAATAGATAGACTACTAGAACAATAATTGAGCACTAAACACGATATACCTTATATATAACGGATATGCATCGATACCGCACCGATAACATCTACAAAAAGCCACGTGCTAGTCTACCGATTGACCTAAACAACCTAACTATATATCGCATGTGAAAAAGAGTAAATATATCAACCTATGAAAATAAGCTTCCAAGCTTCCAAAAAATTATTAAAACTGCTTCAGTAAATTAATCAGATATGCAGACAATGAGCCTATAAACAATACAAAAAAGCAAACGCCCTACCGAGAGGAGTTCAGAAATTGAACAGAGAACTCTGGATGATTGTCTCACGTGCTCCAACAAAAACGCCAAGCATGCAATCGAATTAGCCGAGAACAGCACGTGACCGGCTTCAGTAGGCTTCGACTTGGCCTGATAATGAACACTTTAGACAAAATAGTCTTAAGTAGACAAGGAATTAGACCAGTTTGCACAAGACCTTTATCATGACAGGAAATTGATCAATCGAATTGCAGAATTTTGGATTCCAGAACGTTCCAGAACATTATAATATGCAATTTTTAAATTTTTATAATTAAATCAATGTTTTAAACGGCATTGTTTGTTTTAAAAATGAAATTTGTAATTCTGTTCTGTTTAGTTTTGTTCTTCAATTAATCAAAGGTACCTTTGCTCGACGTGTTTTTAAAATTTATATATGTAATAAATTTAGGAAATAATAATTTAAATAAAGAAGAAAGAAGAACTTAATTGAAATGAAATGAATTGAAAATTGAAATTTAAATTTTCTTAAAAAGAACTTAATTGAAATGTATGCATATTGATAGATTCACTACATCTATTTGTCCGGTTCAGCTGATTATATGATGACTAGTAAATAAGTAATGTAGAATAGTAAATTCAAGAGAAATAATCAACCAGTGATTCCAACTCCTAAGATCACTTTTAGCGATAGCGATCACTATAGCGATGTTTTTGAATTTGTTTCTCATTGAACATCTTCGTAACTCATCTTTCCAAGCTTCATCCTGTCTTCTTTTGGATTCAATCTCAATGAGTTCACTTCTTATAGACTATTTTGTATATTCACAGTTTTCTGTTGCAGACATAATACTTTCTCAGCAGTATTGCTGATTTTTGCTTGTGTATCACCATTCATATCTCCGAACTTGATACTCTATCTTCTACTTCGCACTCTCTCACTGATTTCTGCTTTATTTATTTCACTCTGTCTTCTAACGTTTTCGGGTTTTCGCGCTTGTTATACCGTCGCTATTAATGCTGTTACATTCATACCATTAATTGAAAAATAATTTACAGAATACTTTTGAGCATGTTCGTCCGTAACGCTACATTGATAAATTTATCATAAGTAATATATAACATATCATGTTTTCTCTACTATATATATGGTCCACTGAGCTACCTTCAGGTATAATGCATTTACCCGTAATTGCTCACTGCTATGTGATAATGGTCTTAATTGTGAAAACCTCAAATAGTCGTATAGTTGCATCTTCTATGCTATATCTTCTATCTACATCATCATCTTCTATGCTACATCAGTTGCATCTTCATCAGCTACAGCTACAGCAGCAGCGTATCTATTTGCACTATAGCAAACAGAAATTAAGTGAAAAACACCCACCTGATTCGTGTAACCATACTCACCAGTTCATTGAAGTATACTCAACTATCATGAGAACATACTATTCAATGAAATGTAAAGCAAACATTTATATCAAGAGAAATGTTCGCGGCAATGTGCTCAACATCCCATCAGTCAAATAATTCAAATTGTTAAAACATTACACGAGTTGGCATAATACTCATATACACAATAATGCGCATATCAGTGTGTTTACTCCTGAATACGTATACGTATATAGGTTGTTACAAAGTATAATTATATTAGCTCTTGAAAGCAATGACAAACTTAGTCAACTCAATCTCAATTTCCTGCTCAACACTGGAATTAGTCAAAAACAGCACCGCCTGAGCCGTATCACGAGTGTGGACAATTCGACCACATACACCAAGTTTGAAAACCACTGAGTGTGGACAAAAACGACCATGACTCATCACGCACACATCAGCCACGCCACTTGAACGCGGCCACTGTGGCACGCGTAGAAAGAGTATGAGAGCGGTAGAATTGTGTGGCACTTTTACCATGTGGACGAAACCTATGTCGGTCCGTCTACCATCGTAGTCTGTGTGTGTATGTGTGTCAGTGTATGTGTGTCAGTGTGTGTCAGTGTATGCTGTCAGCGGTGCGGTACACAAGGACGTTCCTCAGGGATTAGAAGTTGATCGACGAATTTTACAAGATGCACATTCAGAATGGATGAACACTCAAAAAGTCACACAGTTACTGGGATCATAGCTATGGTGTAATCTATTGATTTGAAGACACCTTTAGATGCTATGTTTGAATGGATATATATTTCAAGAGGTTTATATCACTGTGTCTTGTGCTATTGTTGTATTTCTCAGATACACAATGGAACTGAGTATTTGTTTTTCAAGATTTGCCTTTTTTACACATTGCACATTACACATTGCACACAAGATGCACATTTTTAGGGGACTTCAGCCCCCTGCAATCCCCTCGCTTGTCAGCGCCACTGTTTTGTGTACTCACAGACATCTCGTCCGATCGACCCCGAAACAAAAACACTTCATTTCGTCTCGTTCTCTATTTCTCTTTGTCTGTCCTCTCGCCCTCTGTGTGTATGTGTGCTCTTGTTTGTTTGTGATAGGGAGAGAGAGATAGATAGAGAGAGCGGGAGAGGTAGTAAGAAAGAGGAAAGGTCATTGAAATTGAATGACACCAGAATCGGTGAGATTAGTTTTTCCAACTGCTAGCGGCGGTGGCCTTCATTCTAGTCACGTGATTTGCTGCTATTGCTATTGACGTATATGACGCACCATCAAATGGCCTATAACATTGCCTTTCACAAACACAAACATGTCAATGTCGAAAGGCTTTGACAGCTATTTGATTTGCTTTTTATACAGACTAGTAATATAGCACTGCCGATGGTAATTCGTTTTCGCATGTCAATGCTCTGTCAATGCTTGAAAACAGTGGTTTCTGCGATAACTTTTTTTCAACTTGCGATTACGAGAAAACGATAATTTTTCACCAACCTGCGAGAAACATAAGACGGTAAAAAAATTCTAAACCCAACCTGCAGAAAGCGATAAGCGATACACAATTTTATTTTGCGATAACAAAAGCAATAAATGATGAGTATCTTTATTTAGTTGAAATATTTTAAAAAAGCATACACAATATTTTCCACAGTGAAAATTCATTGAACTAGACAACAACTGTCACTGGAACCAGTCTATGGCCCACAAGTTCTATTCCACATTAGTTTCTCTGACTCAGACTCTCCCTCACTCCTCTCTCTCATCAAGACAGCATCCAGGAGCTGCTTGTTTCCTTTGGTGAAGACCAGCTTCTCAAACCTGTCGCTGGTCATGCATGTACGCTTGGGCCTGAGGACGTAATCAGCAGTGCTGAACATGGCTCCACGGCAGCAGAGCTGGGCAAGGCCGTGTTGTACTTGATGAACAGCGAGATCACTTCTCCCTGTACATGCTGGGGAATTGCCCAGGCTTCACCTCTACCACCTTGCCCCTACCCCAGGTGTCCACCTCATTCTTGATGGGCTGCTCAATGTTGGACCCATCCTCCTCCATGACAGTGGGGCTCTCCAGGAGTGCAAATGGGTCGTAGCTGGCTTCTTTGGGCTTTTCTGTCACCATGTTCTGGTTCTGGCTGGAGGGGAGAGGGTCAGGTGTGAATGTGATGGAGGTGACGATCTCACTGATGAACCTCTCCTTGATGCCTTCTTCAAGGGCAGGGGTCACGTGCTTCAACATGAAGGGGTTATGCTTGGGGTGGGTCAAGGCGCTTGGGAGAGAGCGGCAAAAAACCCTCCTAACTCGAGAACTCCAGCGAGACTGGCGCACTGCAGCTGTGAATAATAATGTTATTGACCAGCTACAAACACACTTGGTAGCTCTCATATGAGGTTGTTCAGGATTCACTTACAAGCTAGTGTTGATCCTTTTAGTCTCTACTCTATAAATATTATCAACTTGAACTGGTCTGGAAACGTCAGGCGGCTTGTTGTGACTATTGCCGCCGTGCATACTTTATAATATTTACAAAAGTATTTTGAACTTATCGTTTATCGTTCCTCATTTTTTGGGACTAGCGATAATTTTAGGAAAATTTTGCGATAAACGATAAAAGGTTTGACCTCAGCGATAATTATCATTTATCGGTCATTTTTATCGCACGCGGCAACCACTGCTTGAAAACCACACATTTTCGAGAACATTCTGTCGTTTTTTGGGTTTTCCATTACATGTGGCCAACAAGGTGTAATACGAATTATATTTCGTGTCATTCACTAGCAACAGTTAGTGACAGCTGCTACACGGGAAGAAGCCGAAGCTTAAGAACACACAGGTGTCCCGTGCAGCTCGCTACCACCGCAGAACCGACCATCTCCACGCTATGGCGCCACAAGGACGGAAAGACGTATTTGAGAGGACCCCCTCCCCAGAATACATGCCACAACACATGACTGATATCTGGTACCATCATTTACTGCTGGGTGGACAGGGGCTGTTGGATTATAGAATTCGCCCAAAGAAATTCTCCTCCGCCAGGTTTCGAACAACGGACCTCCCGCTTGTTAAGCGGCTGTAGTGACACCACGGAGTCCGTACATGACATACAACATACAAGGATATTGTGTGACATTGGATATTCAGTTTGTCATTGAGCTAGAGTTGTTATTCGATTTTGCTTAAGGAAAAACAGACTTTTTAGGCGTCGGGTTGAATTGGAACAATGAATATGATTTGTTATGATCGATGGTATTGAAATATTTACAGCTCAAAGTTGTATTTAAATCTAAGCAAACACGCGCACACACACACACACACACACACACACACATACACGCACTCATTTTGGTTAGTGGTGGAAACCGACGTACCTTGGTGCTGACATACACCTTCGGTTCTTAATCGTATTTATTCTTCATCAAACCCGATCGAGCATCCTGGGAATACCAGATGTTTGTTTGTTTAGGTTTATTGTCACTCATACATATATGCACACATATGTGAGAAAAAAAATCGTATAGCACAGTGACAAAGTCCTATAAGCCGAAGCTTCTTTTAGGACTTGTTTAAATCAAATATAGTGAGGAACTAAATTAATATAATACAATCAAAAGGCAATAAAATCGAATAACAATCAAACATGATATATCATACAACACAAAACAATATGCAAACGACAATTTTCAAACGACAATTTGAAAACAATTCGCAAAACAACAGGAGTGTGAAAGAGAGAAATATATGTTACCTCAAACAAGAGCAATTTCAGAATTTTCAGTTCTTTGTTTCTCCAGCAAATGTTTCTTCAATTTGTTTTTGAAAATGGCGTATTTCCCTACATTGAGTAGTTCTTTTATATCTAACGATAGAGAGTTGAATTTTTTTGGACCATTGTGTAGAATACTATGTTTAAATAATTCAGTTCTATGAGAGGGTATTGACAGATTTGTGTTACTAGCCCGAGTTTGTCTACCATGATCTACTTGTGTGTGTGTGTGTGTGTGTGTGTGTGTGTGTGTGTGTGTGTGTGTGTGTGTGTTGCTGGCAAGTCTTGTGGAGTCAGGTCGTGTTGAGATAGTGACGGGAGGCTGGGTGATGCCTGATGAAGCTGCCTCACATGTGTTCTCGCTAGTTGAACAACTAGTGTCTGGTCACGAGTGGCTCGCCCTGCATCTCAACATCTCCGTCAAGTATTGTCCCACACACTCTCTCTCTCACGTCAAGTACTGTCCCACATACTCTCTCTTTCACACGTCAAGTACTGTCCCACACACTCTCTCTCACACGCTAACACACACTGATTGCCTATTATTCCTACCTATTTTCTCATATAATCTTTACCATCTGTGTTTTTGTTTTTTGTTACGCCTTTGCTTTTTTATTGTCGTTCACACATTGTCGCGTGTTGTTCGATGTTTGAGCGTTTTTTGCATCATCAGCATATTCTCCGTTGTTCCGTACTGCTGTAGTCTCGTCTCTAGTCAAAACCGTCTCTCGCTCTCCTACACTAGTTTTGTTTCCAGTTGTGTAGTGTTTATAGTCACACTGCTAACTGCAGAACAGTGGGGCAGCCGGTTGAATCGCTCGATCATGTTACTACTTGTACTGGAGTGCATGGTCTCTGGTAGCAGGGCTAGACATGGTCAGATATTGTGAAAACAGACATGCAAGCCTCTCGCCTCGTAGCCGAGTGGCTAAGACGCACGCTCTGTGCACGAAAGGTCCAGGGTTCGATTCCCTGGCGACGTGAAACGGATGGGTTCGTTTCTTAAAGTGATATCCCAATTGCCGCAAGGCGGGTTTCGTGTGCGCGCAGCCGTACAGTTTTCTGTGCTGGCCGTGACTGAGATAACCTGTGTGTGGCGGCCGGACCTGCGGTGTGCCAGCCGGGGCCGTGAGGCTTTGCCCCCGCAAAATAACACGCGAACACAGCCTTCTCTACTGCTGTGTTCAAATGCGTAATTATACTATATAAGCCTCTCGGGATACGAAGTTGAACTTTCTAGACATTCCCAGACATTCCAGGTATTCCTAGACATTTTGCACTCTGGCCACGATCGATCTGGCTAGAACTGCTAGCAAAAATTCTCCTCGGATTACCCGAGAAAGATTTACAATAGTACCATCAGACGCTTCCTGCTGGAAAAATAGTATTTGCTTGCTAAACATTTGTGGAAAATGCCAAGTGGGAAGGTATTTAATTAGAACGGGAGGAATTGTTTTCAGCTGCGAGTCTTTCCCAGGACGCTCGTGGATGCAAGTCCAATCGCAACTTGAATACTCTCAGTGCTCTTAAATTGCCTGTGTGTGTGTGTGTATGTGTGTGTGTGTGTGTGTATGTGCCAGCAATGGCTGGTCTATAGACCCTTTCGGTCTGTCGCCCACTCAGGCACACGTATTGCGCAGTGCTCGCGTGCGTCACATGTTGATTCAGCGCGCTCATTATGTCGTCAAACGAGCCTTGGCTCGCCAGCAACAGCTCGAGTTCTGGTGGCGCCAAACCTGGGGTAACATTCACACACTGACACACTAACACACACACACTGACACACACACACACACACACACACACTGACACACACACACACACGCTGATACACTGACTCACACGCACTCATATATATAATGTATATAGTCATAAACACTTTATTGTCATAGACAAATCACAATGAGACATTATTTGTTGTTAAAATGCTGTTATTATACTTCATTACTTTTTTAATAAAATTGTAATAGGAGTTAAAATTTCACTGTGGAAGTTTATTTTAATTTACATTTTGCATGTTTAAAGTCAACTTGCATTTTAAATCATAAACTCATCGGTGCAGTATTATTTCTATCATTTCACCATGTGTTTGCTCTGATTTATTTTCTTGCTCGATTTTTTCACATTGTTTAACTTCATTGATATTTTTACACAGGCATTGGATGCGTGATTGGATGGAATTGCAATACATTTAGAATATGAAATACTTATGCTAGCGTGCTCAGTCGCATCAGCCAAAGTTTCATTGCTGTATGCAGAGACAATTACATTGGACTTTGATACAATTGAATTTATCTCCCAAAGGAATATCTCGTGCCCGCTTTTGCCAGCATCTACCATCGTTCTTTCGATAATTCTGTTTCAATTTTTCTAATTTCGTATGCTGACTTCATTGGAGCAAACTTTTTGAAATTTCATCATTCATCTAATCATTATTTCAAGAAATGCTTGCTTTTTAATGCTCGGCCCTACTTAGGTTTATTAGTTAATCTAGATATATAATTAGTGGGAGTGGATCTACGCATGTACAGTGTATGGTGTTTCATTTTAACGATGTATTGTATGTATTTTAATTTATTATCTTGTGTTTTAAAATTTTTGTTTTTCGTAAGTTTTCTATGCCTGTTTTGCAGTTTTTAGTGTGTGGGTGTATGTGTGAGTGAGTGAGTGTGTGAGTGAGTGAGTGTGTGTGTGTGTGAGTGTGTGTGTGTGTGTGTGCATAATAATGGCTTGGTCGAAGGTCACCAAGTTACTGGGTAAAACGTATGAAAGACGGAGCTAATCTTTTTTGCTATCTGGCTTGTAAGGTTGGCAGGTGTATGTACATATATTTTGCCATTTTGAACTCTCTTGAACTCGCGCTACATCTTTATTGGCACTTTCGGTACCTGGGGCCACCGCAGGGTGGTAATAGTGATTGCACTCTTCCCCCATGCTACTAGATTTGCGTGTTTTGTTACATAACAACATGTTTTGTTATATTGTTGTTAAGTGAAAAAGTTGGCTGATTTTTGGCTGTGCTAGGCTGTGGCATCATGTTTGTATTTCTTGTTTGACTGTCTTTCTTTTTATCTTTTCTCTTATCTTTCTGTATTTTCTTACTGTATGTTTTTTCTTATCCTTGCTCTGTTTTATTCTATTTAGTTCAGCACACACAGACACAGAGAGAGAGAGAGAGACACACACACACATTCACTTTCTTTGCATTTTCGCTGTCTGTTCATCGCTTTGCCCTCGCTCAGGTACTATATCCTGTCTGTTCGACGTCTCTAGTGGCCTGCATCATCGCTTATTTCTCCATTTATGTTCGTGTTGTGTGTGTGTGTGTGTGTGTGTGTGTGTGTGTGTGACAGTGAAAATTTGTATGCGATCCTGTTGTCTGGTCTAATGGTCTGTGCGGTTCTACAGAATTGCTTAATTTTTCTCGACGCCGTCGCATTTTCGTCTCCTCTGTCTCTGTTTGTTTGTGTGTGTGTGTGTGTGTGTGTACGTATGTTATCTACATATGTTAGTGTAGGACCGTGCTAGACTCTGGCTGGGCCAACTCCCAAAGCTCGCCATTCTCCCTTATTGTCGTGGTGCCGAGTTGTACTCACGAGTGTCAAACGCTGCTGTGTAATGTGTGTGTGTGTGTGTGTGTGTGTGTGTGTGTGTGTGTGTGTGTGTGTGTGTGTGTGTACATTTACATTTGTATTGAACCATGAGATGAGTTTGGCTGGAATTTGCGCGCAATTTAGTTTTCATCGGGGAATACCACCACAACTAATCTCGTGTTTCAACAAAAATTGTCTTTTTTATCAGCTTGGCTCGACCACAAACCATTTACGTTGGGTATTGCAACACAGGACGCATTACAGGGTGTACAATAAGATGCCTAGAGTGTACAGTGTACCACGGATATGATAGAGTTATCGGTAGTGGAGAAATTGTCCCTTATATCCGGGTCTCTTCTATCCGGGGTACACTGTAACATAAAACATACTCTTATATGATGGGTAACTCCGTCATTGTCCACCGTTGAGGAATGACACGATATTGAATATTACATGGATAACAGCACATATCTTAATCTCTTCTTTATGTATCTGTGTGTGTGTGTGTGTTTGTGTAGATTTGGACGGTATTTCGGACATATTCTGTCATTTGATGCCATTCTATAGCTATGATATTCCGCACACGTGTGGTCCTGATCCTAAGGTGAACCCATTGTCACACACACACACACACACACACATACATACACACACACACACACAAACACACACATACACACACATACATACACACACACACAAACACAAACACACACACACAAACACACACAAACACACACACATACATACACACACACAAACACACACACATACATACACACACACACACAAACACACACATACACACACACACAAACACACACAAACACACACACACACACCTTGCATTTTGATTGGGACTTTGCATATTTGGATTCATATATAATGTCATATTAAATTGTTTGTTGTTTTGATGTTGTGCTTTGTTGTTGTTGTTTTTACACCGCTGTTATTTGATGCGGAGCTGTGCTCCATACTCTTATTGAGTCTGAGCAAAATACACATTTCTTCTTCTTCTTCTTCACAGACACACACACACACACGCACACACATTTCACGCCATTACGGAGACTCACCATGTTAGTAGAAATGTATTATTCGAGCGGACAATAGATGTTCTCCGTCACTGGGCAAACATGCATGCTTGCCCCTGCTGAATAATGCTATTTGAGGTTATTATAGCGTGTACGGACCGGGACAGCATCGGAAAACATCGTAGTGAATGCGTGAACGCAGTGTTGTTCGCATGAAACTCAGCCAATGTTGACAACAGCAGAGCGTCTGCTATTTCAGACGACTAGCAATTTTAGTTCACTAAATTATTGTGTTGATATCAAATAAGAAATGTTCCCGGCAAATTTATCCAAATGATAAAATATGTGTTAATATAGAAAAAAAGAAACTACAAAATATGATCATTTTAGTGATAACTCATGAGATCACAGGGGTTTAAAACACGATAAAACACGATTGAATGACGTAGCATTTAGCTAATAATTTTCAAGTGGTTGAAATTCGATAGTCGACGGTCTATGTTGTTTGGATAGGTTGCTTCTTGTCAATGGCGGCACCATGTTGGGGGGCTTGGAATGGCTGAAGCTCCCCAAATAAAATGTCTCACAAAGTCCCTCCAATAATTCCGCCCATGAACATTTCGAGTGCAGCTCATCATGTTTCGCCTAGTTCCGCATTTTCTTCCTTAGCCCCCCATTGGAAAATCCTGGCGACGCCACTTCTGTGTGGCTATATCCAATAACGGCGTGACTTATATGTGTGTGTGTGTGTGTGTATTTCGTTGTATGCCTGCTGTGTTGTCTTCTGTGCTGTATGTCTGCTGTGCTATCGTATTCAATATGTATGTGCGTGTGTATTTTTGTGATTTTGAGTATGTAAACGTGAGTGTATGTTTGTGTTTGTGCTTATATGTACTTGTCTGTTTTGTGTGTGTGTGTGTGTAGGTGAGTGTGTGTGTTCGTGATTGTGTATGTGTATGACTCTTGTGCTTGAGTGTGTGTGTGTAAGTGAGGGCTTTTGAGACCCTCGGAGGAAAAGCGCGATATAAATGTCTTAATGTAATGTGTGTTTGGGACGCAGGTGTGTTGTCAGTTTGACTTTTTGCGTTTGCCCGGAGGTCGAGGACATTGTCCTTGGCAAGTTGCACCGCGAGCGATCAACAAGCGCAACATCATGTCCAGGTAGGTTGGTCCAGCAATTGCTTCAATTATTCCACCAGATCTCGGCCACACGACGTTCTTCTCAACTGCTCGCTTTTGTCGTCGTATTTCCCCGCCTTTCTTGTGACATTTCAGCTTCATCCTCATACATTGTTAGCAGCTCTTTCTTGTAGGGATTAATAAATGAATAACACAGTAAAACACATAATAATATCCACACAGCAGATCCACAAATACAACACGTTAACACTTCTAATACACAACACAACCTCAATCACTCACTTATCATGCTCCACTCATCCACATTGTCACTCTTCCTTCCACTAGAGCAGCGGTTCTTAACCTTTTCTCACTGATTCCTCACTCTTAAATTAGTCATCTCTTCATTTTCCACAACAGTGCTGATAAATTCAATAAATTCAGTTGTTACATCGTGAAGTGAATATCAAGAGGTCATTAGAAACAAAAATAAACGAATTTGAATTGATAAAAACATACATAGTTGTCCTGTTCTGTCCGACCTTTAGCTTCCCACTTGGCAACTCTTCCATTCCCCACCAGACAGCGGAATTCCACACAGGTTAAGAACCACTGGTCTAGCTGCTACATACGCGCAAACATTCCCTCACATACACCCATGAACACACACACACACACACACATATGCAAGTATAAAGCTTGCAACAGTCGGTTATGTGAGGATGTTGCAAGCAATCAGTTGTTATTATTGACAGTGACACGCAGTATACTCTCACACTCTCACTTGCTCTCACACTCTTTCACACACACACACACACCGCTCTACACTGAACTAAAATTCACCAACACCAACTGAGTCATGTACTAACTGAATCATGTACTAACTGAATCATGTACCAACTGAATCATGTACTAACTGAATCATGTACTAACTGAATCATGTACCAACTGAACCATGTACCAACTGAATCATGTACCAACTGAATCATGTACTAACTGAATCATGTACTAACTGAATCATGTACTAACTGAGTCATGTACCAACTGAATCATGTACTAACTGAACCATGTACCAACTGAACCATGTACTAACTGAATCATGTACTAACTGAATCATGTACCAACTGAACCATGTACCAACTGAACCATGTACTAACTGAATCATGTACTAACTGAATCATGTACTAACTGAATCATGTACCGACTGAATCATGTACCAACTGAATTATGTACTAGCTGAATCATGTACTAGCTGAATCATGTACCAACTGAATCATGTACTAACTGAGTCATGTACCAACTGAACCATGTACCAACTGAACCATGTACTAACTGAATCATGTACTAACTGAATCATGTACTAACTGAACCATGTACCAACTGAACCATGTACTAACTGAATCATGTACTAACTGAGTCATGTACCAACTGAATCATGTACTAACTGAACCATGTACCAACTGAACCATGTACTAACTGAACCATGTACTAACTGAATCATGTACTAACTGAATCATGTACTAACTGAATCATGTACCGACTGAATCATGTACCAACTGAATCATGTACTAACTGAATCATGTACTAACTGAATTATGTACTAGCTGAATCATGTACTAGCTGAATCATGTACTAACTGAACCATGTACCAACTGAATCATGTACTAACTGAGTCATGTACCAACTGAACCATGTACCAACTGAACCATGTACTAACTGAATCATGTACTAACTGAATCATGTACTAACTGAATCATGTACCGACTGAATCATGTACCAACTGAATCATGTACTAACTGAATCATGTACTAACTGAATTATGTACTAGCTGAATCATGTAAAAACTAAATCATGTACTAGCTGAATCATGTACTAACTGAGTCATGTACCAACTGAATCATGTACTTAAAGAGAACTTTCAAGTTGGTGTAGCCAGGCAGAATATTTAATATTTATTTTTTTATTTTGTCTTCTTTCTAGTTGTCTCGATGTTTGTTGCGAGTTGTTGGTCGCTTGTATCGAGTCTTCTAATAGTAAATGCCCGATGTTGTGTTGGTGTAAGGTTTCCGACAAGTCTGTCTCCGTCTTCCGACATTACGCTCAACTAAACTCCCATATACCTAATGTTTATATAGAAATATACACTATATATAATCGCGGCTACACTTTTACAGAACGATTTAGCCTTTTATTTAGTGTTTTGATTTGATAATTTTATTTGAATCATTGTTGATCTCTTTGACTTCTTTCTTCATTAGCTTTCATCTTCCTGATTTTCAGAAGTTTTTTCGCTCTACATCTTTTGATTAGTGTCCAGTACACATGGGGCCACCGCAGGGTGGTAATATTGCTTGCACTCTTCCCTCATACTACTGGATTTGCTTGTAATTAACAATAATAATGATATGCGTTGCGTTTGTGTTGGTGTGTAGAGCGGCATTGTTATTGGACCAATATCGCAAGAAATCGCAGTTGTACCGCACCAATGTACTGCTGGTGCCTCTGGGAGATGATTTCCGCTACGATTCCCTGCGAGAATGGTCGCTACAATACAACAACTATCAGAGTCTGTTCAACTTCATGAACCAACACGCCGATATGAACGTACAAGTATGTACTTGTATGCACTCGTTCACACACACACACACACACACACACACACACACACACACACACACACACACACACACACACACACACACACACACACGAAGTGCGACATATAATATACAAATTATATATAAAATTATTGAAAAATTACAAAGATTGACCACCAAACTAGTACCGGAGATTCGTGCGCTACCCTATGAGGAAAGGTTGGATGAGATGAATCCACCAACGTTGGAGATAAGGAGAGAGAAAGGAGACTTAATTAACATCTACAGATTCATGACAGGAATACTGGATTCGAAAGAAATTGCACTAGTGCAGCAAAACCAACGAGGACGAGGCCATAACAAAAAATTGAGAAAAACGAGATGTAGAAAAGACATCAAGAAATATAGCTTTCCCTTCCGCTGTGTGAATGAATGGAACAGTTTACACAAGACGATTGCAGAAGTCAATAGTTTATCGCTGTTTGAAGAAACACTAGATAAATATTGGAAGAAAGACAGGACAGTCCGAGCATAGCTCATATCCTGTAACCCAACTAGGTGAGTACAACTAGGTGAGTACAACTAGTGAGTACAACTAGTGAGTACTACTAGTGAGTACAACTAGGTGAGTACAACTAGCTGAGTACAACTAGGTGAGTACAACTAGTGAGTACAACTAGTGATTACAACTAGTGAGTACAACTAGTGAGTACAACTAGTGAGTACAACTAGCTGAGTACATCTAGTGAGTACAACTAGTGAGTACAACTAGTGAGTACAACTAGTGAGTACAACTAGTGAGTACAACTAGTGAGTACAACTAGTGAGTACAACTAGTGAGTACATCTAGTGAGTACATCTAGTGAGTACAACTAGTGAGTACAACTAGTGAGTACAACTAGTGAGTACAACTAGTGAGTACAACTAGTGAGTACAACTAGTGAGTACAACTAGTGAGTACAACTAGTGAGTACAACTAGTGAGTACAACTAGTGAGTACAACTAGTGAGTACAACTAGCTGAGTACATCTAGTGAGTACAACTAGTGAGTACAACTAGTGAGTAATTTTTTATTAGTTTTTTTGCACGATCAACATTTGAATTGTGGCTATGTTGACTACGATGACTACAATAAACACGCTCAGTCAAGTCAAACAAGTCATGTCCTTAATTCATTCAAAACGGCGGCTTTTATATGCAGGGTGGTGAATAATGCATGTACATAAATAAATAGCCTCGTTTCTAAACTGGAGATTCCAGTGTATGACATGTGCCAGTGGGTCGTGGGGATCTTCAAGATCCGCGAGACCCGGAATATCACGATATGATGCCGCTGCCCACGCAGGGGTCTTGGCTTGGTCTAGTCTCTGCGTTGTGGGTGTAGGTGGAGACGGTGTAGTAAGCTACGGCACTGCTGGAGATTCTACAGGTACGGCGTGCCCGGGAACACTGTACCTGGCACTGTACTGCTTCAGATTCTCACCACCGGGCATCCCTGGTGGCAGTGATATGGCTCGTTACAGCTGTTCCTGGACGAACACTCACAGCTCAGTCCGCACCGCCCCAGGACACAAACCCGACTCATACTTATACTTATGCATATACATATGTGTGATATTTTTATTTTTATTTTATTTATTTATAATGTATTGCCACGGAATAATCGCACACACACAGTAACAATATGAACAATAAACAGTGGCAATGTTCGTTGAGCCGCGGCTCTTGAACGAATATGTATAATATCACATTGTTATACGACACACATGATATTTGCAATAATATATACACAATGAACTATCACAATATTAAACAAATATTCGACAAAACTTACAGTACATCGACAGGATCTTCGAGAAAACTTACAGGTGTCTGTGTTTGTGTGTCTGTGTGTACACGTGAATCATACGATGTGCTAATTGTGCAGATGAATGCGTATGTGTGGTGTGTGTGTGTATTTGTGGTCATAATTGTGAGTAATGGTATGCTATGTGAGTTATGCTTCAGCCACTTTTTGACGCGCCGGCTAAAGTGTTTAGTGGTCGTTTTTCCAATAACGCTGGCTCTCTTGGCCATGTTGGTCTTGTTCTCGTATGTGTGTGTGTGTGTGTGTGTGTGTGTGTGTGTGTGCCAATGGCAATGTGAGGCTCATTCATCATGGTTTTTGTTGCACGTCACAAGTGCGTGCAAGCTCGTCACGTCTCGTGCCAAATTAACTTTGTGACTGTGCGCTTCGTAATATAGCACACGTTTGTGGCGGCGGCAAAGTTAAAGCATACATACACACAAACACACAGACACACACGCACACACACAGACAAACAGACACACAAACACACACGCACACACACACATATACACATACACAAACAGACACTCTCTCATATACACACACACAGACACACACACACTCACACAGACACACACACACACACGCAGATACACTCACACACACAGACACACACACACACAGACACTCACACACACACAGACAGATACACACACACATACACACACACACACACACATACACACACACACAAACATACACACACACAGACACACATACACACACAGACACACACACACACACAGACACACATACACACACACACAGACACACATACACACGCACAGACACACATACACACGCACACACACATACACACAAACATACACACAAACATACACACAAACATACACACGCACACACATACACAAACAGACACACATAAACACAAACACACATACATAGGTGGGGCCATCATAGCCTCTCCTGCAGTCGCAATGCCGGCCGCCTGCCACGCCACACGGCGCTGAACAACATCATTCGCTGCAGCTTGGCGTCGGCAGGAATCGCCGCGGTGCTGGAGCCAAGAGGCCTGGACCGCGGCGACGGCCGCCGACCGGACGGAATCACCGTGTTCCCGGTGCGGCACGGCAAGTCGCTGCTCTGGCATGTGACCTGCGTCAACACGTTCTGCAGCACACATCTGCTGGACGGCGCAGTCACTCCCGGGGCAGCAGCGCAGGCGGCGGAAGAGCGAAAGCGGCGGCGCTACTCAGAACTGTGCCAGCGGTACGATTTCGTGCCGCTGGTCATCGAGACCACCGGCGTGATGGGGACATCCCTGGACGACTTCGTGAAACTCCTGGGTGGCAGAATCAGCGAGCGTTCAGGGGAGCCGCGAGAGACGGCCTGGCTTCGGCAGCGAATAAGCCTGGCCGTCATTCGTGGCAACGCCGCCTCCATTGTTTTATAGTAGTATTGTGAATATGTGTACGCGTTTGTAAATATATTTGTTTGTGTCAAAAAAAAACAAAAAAAACACATACACACACGCTCAAACGTGTGCGCATTAGTGATACATCTCCATGCGTACGTAATGTGTGGCTGTGTAACACACAGCCACTGTGATTCAGTAACACAGCACTGTGTAAAGCACAGTTAGAATCAAAAGTATATGAAACAGACAGACACACACACACACACTCGGACACGAAAACATCACTCGTATAATGAGTTGACTTTGTACGTATTAACCGATTTTTATAAGCGTCGTGTGTGTGTTTTTTTTCTTAGATTCCTGGGTTCTACTTTGTAAAAACTGGACATTTGTGCGTATATGTGTATGTTTATGTATGTGTGTGTCTGTTTATGTATGTGTGTGTCTGTTTATGTATGTGTGTGTCTGTTTATGTATGTGTGTGTCTGTTTATGTATGTGTGTGTCTGTTTATGTATGTGTGTGTCTTTATTACGAGCGAGCGATAGCGAGCGAGTTCATACTTGGTGTTACTAGAAAAATGAGTATGAGCGGCCCGCCGGCCGTGGTTACGCTTTTCAGAGGCTTATATCTCTGGAACCATAAGTCCGATTAACATGCATTTTTTTGGGTAGCCTCATCGTTCCTGCCGCGGATGAGACCAATCCGAATCATGTCAGTGCCCACTGTGGCACGTGGCACGTCCCAAATGCCCTCCTACTTTTTCGAAAAACACTTTTTACCCATTTTCAGAGGCTTATATCTCTGGAACCATAAGTCCGATTAACATGCGTTTTTTTATTGGATAGCCCAATCCATCCTGCCGCGAATGAGACCATGCCGAATCATGTCAGTGCCCACTGTGGCACGTGACACGTGCCATATGCCCTCTTATAATTTAGAAGAAAACTTTGCCCATGCACGCAGACAAATGCATTTACGACAAACTTTGATTACATATGATAGCTTCGCGTTCGCTCGTTCATCGCCGAACACGGCGCCTTACTGGTGTGTGTGTTTATGTTTGTATATGTCTATGTATAGTTTGACTCCAACTGTATACGCTGTATATTCTGTCTGAACTGGAGTATATATATGTGTGTGTGTGCTTGATCTATGTGCATGTATGTAAATGTATGTATGTTTGTGTCATGCGCATTAGAGACATGATGTGTGCATTGCGCTATGTAAGTGGTTTAATAGAAGAGACGAAATGTTTGTGTGGCGTGTCAGGTGCAGTTTGGCACACTGTCCGACTATTTCTCGGCATTGCAGACTGAACAGGGCGGTCTACTTTCATTTCCCAGCTTGTCGGGCGATTTTTTCACGTACGCCGACAAGGACACCGACTACTGGAGCGGCTACTACACCTCACGACCTTTCTACAAGAGCATGGACCGCGTGGTCATTGGATATCTCAGGTAAATTGGTCATAGGACAATCTCCGGGGCGATGGCTGGGAATCTTTTAGCAATATTATCACTGAAATCAATGCACAAGGTGTAATGGCAACAGCGTGAACGTTATAAATCGCATGATTGCAATCTCCATGAATCTTGATCATCAACACACACACACACACACACACACACACACACACACACAGAGAGAGAGAGAGAGAGAGAGAGAGAGAAGAGTAATAATATTGGAAAATATTGAAAAACGCATACACACAGGTGCTGCATCCACACATTTGAGATGATGGAGGAAGAAGTCAAGTGTATTCAACATTCTTCCAATGAAACATGGCTTCTATGAATGCAGTCACTAAAATGTGGAGCATAAGGCAAAATCGATTTCTATAAATATAAATATGAAACATAAATAAGACACACACACGACAGAAGACATACACGATCGTATCTTTATAACAGCGCGAACTAACAACTGCGTTAAAAATAATGTTATATATACCGTTCAATGGTGATCACATCAAATATACAGCGGACTTGAGAAGAAGTTGAGAGGGGAGTTAGGTGAGTTGGATAAGAGTTAGGGAGGAATTCTAGAGGAGTTAGGGAGGACACGGATAGAAGTTATGGAGGAGTTGAAGAGGAGTTTGGAAGAGTTCGAGGAAGCGGACTGTTGTTGATGGTTTGCCGTATTAAATAACTTTCACACAATATAACTACTTGCTTATGTGTGTGTTCACACTTCCACCTTACAAAGGTCATCAAACATAAATGTGGGCCCACCAATCATAGCCCATTGTGACCCGATATCAGTAGGGATACTGGCACAATACTTGCGTCGTCTGATTCTCAAACGATATCATTGGCTATTTACTGTGTTGAATTCCTCCTGTAAATCATCATGTACACATATGCAATACATATGTATACATGCAATTATGTCCAAGGTCGTATCGGATGATTGGGTTTGTGTGTGTTTGTGTATTCTGTGCTTGCAACTCGATTGATCTTGTATTTAGTGATCCAACTGCATTGCCACATGTGTGTGTGTGTTTGTGTGTGTCTGGGAAATTGAGTTAGCTTAACAATTGGTTGTCAGACGCAGCGAGGGCCTTTGCAATGTGCTTTCAATGTGCCTGCAATGACATCGCAGTCGAATGCAATTAACGGTGCATTCAATGCGTGTGTGTGTGTGTGTGTGTGTGTGTGTGTGTGTGTGTGTGTGTGTGTGTGTGTGTGTGTGTGTGTGTGTGTGTTGATATGATGATACGGGCGTGTGTGGACATATGTGGCCACAGCCTTTCTAATGACAGCCTTCACATGTGCTCAATCTACACACGTGATGTCTGACACTGGATGCAAACAACATGGCACACACACACCCACAATCACACCCACACTCACACTCACACCAGGGATGATAATTAGCCGCTGAAGACGAATTAATGAGAAGCTTGATAAAGTGGTGTGACTGTTTGGTCCAGCGTTCTGCTAATTAGCTGAACGATGTGGTCGTGTGGGTTTTCAGTGATATTGCATGCACTTTGCAACATTGCACCAGCTCTAGACAATATCTCACAATTAGTGATGCAAAAAAACATGTTTTTTCAGTTGTTTGTTTATGTTTTTTTAGAATTAGCCCAATTGTCATCGGATGTTGGATTTTAGTACATAGAAATGAGTTTAATTGACGTTTTGTACATCTTTACGTGTCTTATTTTAAAGATAATGTGATAATACGAGTATAAATATACAAAAAGATTTATCAAGAAGTATCCCAAGAGACTGTTTGAAAGTGCATCCGGGTCCGGTGGTTAAGGTTTTTTTCATTGAGAAAACCCATGTTTTTAAAGATGGTTTTAATGATGTGGATATTTTAAATAATTTGTCAGCAGAACAAAACAAATTCATTGAGTAATCTTGTGTTTTTTTATGATTAAAGAAACCATGGTTTTTATGAAAACAATGCAATGATGTTTTTAAAACTCGTTTCAAATTCGTTTTATTAATGTACAGATTAAGAAAATCTTGACAGCAGAACAAGACAAGTTAATTGGATGCTCAAGTGTTTTTTTGCCAAACGTTTATTTAAACTAACACTTTTTTGATGAAACATTGCTTTCTAGAACAGTCTCTATGGAAGCTAGATTTGATTTATGTGCGTTCAAATACCTTTTGTATAGCAAGTAGCCTGCTGGTATAAGCGGCTGGTTAAACCACTTGATTTAAACTGGTTTTTTTTCAAAATAATTTTTAACGGTTTTCGTAGATGTAGTGATTTTGAAAAAAATTGGCGGCAGATCAAGGAAAGTTGAACCAAATCAATTGGTTTTGTATAAGTAACCTCTTTTTAGAACTGGTTTTATGGATGATGGTTTCTTAAATGTAGTTATTTGTGTTCAAATACCTTTTTGGACATTAAATATATTTCCTCAGTCGTTTTTTTCCTACACAAAAATATTTCCGGTTTTTCTGGTCAGGATTGTCACTCTAAAAATGCGACCCGCTTTTATTCGTAGTCTGATTAGGGACACTAAGTTTGTTTGAATATTTGTAGTATTTGTGTAAATATTTGCAGTGTTTGTACTTTTATATTTGCAAATAATTTATATGCTGAATGAAATGATGAAACTCATTATAATTAACGTAGTTAATTTCTGGTAGGAAAAAGGTAATATGTAAAAAATATAAATAAATTATGCCACCTGTTGTTTTTTTTAAAACAGTTTCAGTTTTTAGTAGAAAAAATCGCTCTCAAACCCTGCTTCCTTACACAATGATTAACTCAATATTTGAATGCAAAACTGTACTGTACATAGAAGTGCCGCACAGTACCGTGCAACAATGATATTAGGACTTTCAGACACATTATAACAATTATATTGTGCATATTTAATGATAATTCAATTTGGTAGGGTCACTAATAGCATGAATAACTAATGTGTTGATAAAAAATAATGCATTTAACATCCCAAATATATCATTTCCATAATTTGAATTCTTTGCATGACTCTTCAAAAAAAACAAAAAAAAACGTGTTTTTTGTCGAGTTTTTTTTGGCCAAAATATGTTTTTTTTTAAATCCGTCGGTTTTTTAGGTGGCATCTCTACTCACAATACGGGCCCGCTCGCCGACAAACTGAGCGATTCACTAAAAAACTGCTTGTGTGGTTGTTGATTTGACGTTGTGTCGTCGTGTTTTTCATATTTGCTAAACTGGCCTTTCGAGTGGTGTAGTTTTTCACGTTAGATTTGGTCATTCTGTCGTATTTATCTAACGTTTTCACACTGAGCTGATGTTTTGTACACAAGTTCGAATATGATCAAATAGATACATAGGCGTGGATAGCAAAGGTGTAGATTTGTGTCGAGACTCGGGAGATGACAGCCATCATGCATTAGTGTTCAAAGTTGACTCAGTTGGCCAATTGCATGACATGCTAAATCAGTTCGGCCCATTCAATTACAGCACACATCACCTCAATGAAAATCGCATTGTATATAATTGCATACACACACACGCACAAGCACGCATTTTCATTTCTCGTATATGCTGCTTGAACATGGTGTATGCGCGAACCCTATTTATGTGTGTTTATTAATCAGTGTGTATATGTCTTTGTGGCATGCACATTTGACTCGTATAATGTGTGAATTGTGCTATATAAATGGTTTAATAAACTAAATGAATTAAATGGTTTGTATGTGTACTAAAGATCGGCCGAGATTATGTTCTCGATGTTTGCGGCCGAATTGAGCGGCGATGAGCTGGGGTCAGGTGGGCGGGTCAATGAGCTATTTGCCGAGCTAGTCACGGCTCGTCGCTGGCTCAGTTTGTTTCAGCATCACGACGGCGTGACAGGAACCAGCAAGACTTTCGTCATGACCGACTACGGCAACAAGTGCGCCAAACACACACACACACACACACACATACACACACACGTACATACACACACATGCATACATACACACACGTACTCACACACACACAGACACACATAATACAATATCCTATTATTCCGATACTTATTGCTATTAATTCTACTATGGTGCTTAAGAATAATAATAATTAATATATAATATTATTGTTATTGCTAATACGTTTTAGTTGTGTTTATATAATTTGACAATTTTTGCTTGTGATTGTGTTTCGCTTTCCATTCATGCGGTTATATTGTAGCAACTCCTCTCAGCCTTCGTTTGAATGTGTACGTTTGTACTCACCTAGTTGTACTCACTAGTTGTACTCACTAGTTGTACTCACTAGTTGTACTCACTAGTTGTACTCACTAGTTGTACTCACTAGTTGTACTCACTAGTAGTACTCACTAGTTGTACTCACTAGTTGTACTCACTAGTTGTACTCACTAGTTGTACTCACTAGTTGTACTCACTAGTTGTACTCACTAGTTGTACTCACTAATTGTACTCACTAGTTGTACTCACTAGTAGTACTCACTAGTAGTACTCACTAGTAGTACTCACTAGTAGTACTCACTAGTAGTACTCACTAGTTGTACCCACTAGTAGTACTCACTAGTAGTACTCACTAGTAGTACTCACTAGTTGTACTCACTAGTTGTACTCACTAGTTGTACTCACCTAGTTGTACTCACTAGTTGTACTCACCTAGTTGGGTTACAGGATATGATATGCTCATGATATGCAGGATATGAGCTATGCTCGGACTGTCCTGTCATTTTTCCAATATTTGTCTAGTTTCTCTTTAAACAGCGATAAACTATTGACTTCTGCAATCGTCTTGTGTAAACTGTTCCATTCATTCACACAGCGCAACGGAAAGCTATATTTCTTGATGTCTTTTCTACAACTCGTTTTTCTCAATTTTTTGTTATGGCTTCGTCCTCGTTGGTTTTGCTGCACTAGTCCAATTTCTTTCTAATCCAGTATTCCTGTAATGAATCTGTGGATGTTAATTAAGTCTCCTCTCTCTCTTCTTCTCTCCAACGTTGGCAGATTCATCTCACCCAACCTTTCCTCATAGGGTAGCGCATGAATCTCCGGTACTAGTTTGGTCGCCAATCTTTGTAATTTTGTCAATTGTTCTTATATGTCGCACTTCGTGAGGGCACCATACAACACCAGCATACTCAATTCTTGGTCTGATTATTGTCACTAATATATTTCTCATCATCTCTTGGTCGATGTGATTGAAGAGGTATGTAATGCGTTGTGTGTGTGTGTGTGTGTGTATGTATGTGTGTGTGTGTGTGTGTGTGTGTGTGTGTGTGTGTGTGTGTGTGTGTGTGTGTGTGTGTGTGTGTTCATGTGTGTGTGTGTGTGTGTGTGTGTGTGTGTGTTCATGTGTGTGTGTGTGTATGTGTGTGTGTGTGTGTGTGTGTGTGTGTGCGGGGGGGACTGTCAGACTGATATCTGCCGTGCGCAGTTGTCAGCGAGTGCTGGAATCAACGGTGGCCGTCGCATTGACGCCACCGCCATCTGGTGGTCATTTGGGCAAGTACAGTTTGCAGCGACCGACACCAGATGTGTGGCGCATCGACGAGCTGTTTGACAGGGCGGGTGTGTTGCCTGAGCGTCGTGTGTTGCAAGTTGCGCCGGCAGGGGGCGCTGGCGCCGTGTTTGCAGTGTACAACTCGTTGTCGCGACGTGTTGTGCAGTCTGTGTCGCTGCTGATATCACAGCCACATGTTGAGGTGGGCACGCAACTTGGCGGCGTCTTAATTTGGCGCCGTCTTCAGTTTGGCGGCGTCTTATTTTGGCCGGCTTTTGTGCCCCCGAATTTTCGGCAAGAGCTCAAATATATGAGCTTAAATATATGACTTGATTATTGTGCATGTGTGTTTTTGTGTATATATCTGTGTGTGTGTGTGTGTGTGTGTGTGTGTGTGTGTGTGTGTGTGTGTGTGTGTGTGTGTGTGTGTGTGTGTGTGTGTGTGTGTGTGTGTGTGTGTGTGTGTGTGTGTGTGTGTGTGTGACTGTGTTTCAAGGTGCGCCATGCCGAGTCCGGCAGTGTTGTGCGGTCGCAGAGTGCGCCGCTGTTTGTCGACGCTGATACAATTGCGGCGCACACGTATCAGCTGACATTTGTGGCGCACCTGCCTCCCTACGCCATTGTCGTCTACCATGTCTCGACCACAACACCAACACTCAACAGGTGTGTGCGTCTGTCTGTGTGTGTGTATGTCAATGTTTGTGTGTCTGTGTGTGTCCATGTTTATGTGTTAGTGTTTGTGTCAGTGTGTGTATTGGCGTATGTGTGTTTGTTTGCGTGTCAGTGTGTGTGTGTGTGTGTGTGTGTGTGTGTGTGTGTGTGTGTGTGTGAGTGTGTGTGTGTGTGTCTGTGTTTGTGTTTTATACACACAGTCACGTATATTGTGTGCGTGTGTGTGTGTGTGTCTTTTTTCTATGTGTGTATGCATGTTTGTGTGTGTGTGTGCGCAGTCATCATACGTTGTGTGAGGTTGAGTTAGTACACCGGTCGGCCGGTAGAGGGCACCACCAGTGGACGGCGCCTCATCACGTCTCATACTCTCAGCCACCGGTCGATCAAGACAAACAGCACGAGTGGACTCTGCAGTCGTCTCACTTGACGGCTCACTTCTCATCGACCGGTCTGCTAGCGGCCGTCACTCCCACCGCATCGTGTATGTCGCACCAAACACACACTGACACATCAACACAAACACTGACACACAAACATTGACACATAAACACACTGACACATCAACACACACACTGACACACAAACATTGACACACAAACACTGACACATTAACACAAACACTGACACACACACACACACACACACTGACACACACACACACACTGACACACACACACTGACACACACACACACACACTGACACACACACACACTGACACACACTTGCACACAAATACACACTGACACATAAACACAAACACACACTGACACATAAACACAAACACACACACACACACACACACACACACACACACACACACACACACACACACTGACACAAACACACTGACACACACATACACACAAACATTGACACACACACACACACACACACACAAACTGGCACGCAAACACACACTGACAGGCAAACTCACAAACACCAACACACACACACACACACACACACAGACATTGACACACAAACATACATACACACAAGAGAGAGGGAGAGAGAGAGTGAAGCACATATGACGGTTCTGAAATGGTCAAATATGTTGTGTTGCTTGTTCTTCAGTGACACTCAGATCTCTAGTCATTCAACTGCCAAACCGTTGATTGCATTTCAGTGATATTATTTGTATGTGTGTGTGTTTGTTTGTTTGTTTGTCTGTCAGCTGGTCGTATCGATGTGAACATGCAATTTGTTGAGTATATATTTGAGAGACCGGCCGTCTGGTCGTCCGGTATGGACGTGACGCCGGGCGCTTATCTCTTCTATCCCTCGGGGCCGGCCCGAGTAATGCCGGCCGCTGATTGGTCGGTGCGTATTGTTCGCGGACCAATCAGCAGCGAGGTGACAATCAGCTCGCCTGAAGTGCAGCAGACTACTACTCTGTGTCATGTCGCCGGTCGGTGGCAGTTTTCTTCTTCATAAATATAATGGGGCATTAAGATATATAGACAATAATAATATTGTCTAAATATCTTACTGTTACATTATTATGTTTTGGCATATTTGTAATTTTCATTGACTTTGACGTCTTTCGTGATTCTCGTTGAGTTTTTGCCGGTTTTTTTCACCGACGATTTTGTTGAAATAATTATCGGCTTTTCTTCTAGAGTAATTCCAAGTATGGGCTCAATTAATTTCGCCATTAATTACATCGGAGTAGCACTGGAAAGTTCTCGTTTCCTGCTCTAATTAATTTGTGTGCTTGTGTGTGTGTGTGTGTTTGTGTGTTTGTGTGTGTGTGTGTGTGTGTGTGTTTACTTACAGCGGCCGAGGATAGCGGCTGGTTGAACATTGACGGTAGAGTATTGGTGAGTGATCAGTTGAAGATTGATCGAGAACTGGCCATCAGATTCAGCTCGTCAGTACGCAGTGGCGCCAGATTTGTCACCGATCTCAACGCTTTCCAGGTATCTTTGTCCTCCTCCCCACACTCTCTCTTTTTGCTCTTCAATCATCTACGCTTTATTATCTTGCTCTTTTTCTTTGCTCATTTTTTCATCTTTTTATATTCTTCCGTTTTTTTCAAGTGTTTTTTCGTTATTCTATTTTTACTGTTTCTATTGCCTCGTTTTTCTTCGGTCGTCGTATATGTTTGTGCGTATGTGTGTTTCTTGTGTCAATTTGCATATTATTTTATTATATATTTATTTATAATATATATTATATATTATTTATATTATATTTTCTATTATTATATTGCATAGTTCGTATATCAGTCTGATTTAATATTATTGGTTTGCTAGAATTTAGTTTTGTGACATTGCTATTCAGTGTATCTGTGGGCGACATTGATATTGTATCTGTTTGAATGTGTGCGTGTGTGTGTTCATACGTTCATACGTTTATTTGTCAACATATCATATACACAGGCAATTAACACAATAACAAAACAATGTTGACTATGCTCTTTAAGCCTGGGGCTTCTTTTGGGCATATGGATTTTAACTAATTCAGTGTTCAGTAATACGTGTTATAACACGTTGACAACACGATGCTTATATGCAATGACAAAATACAAAATATGTAAGCATAAATTTTTAAAAGCAGTATTAAAAACTAGTTTCGGTCATTCACTAACATATTCGTTCCTTTATTGAGCCTCATTATTTTGGGCTTCATCACTGCTCAATATCTGGAGTCTGAGTGTGTGTGTGTGTGTGTGTGTGTGTGTGTGTGTGTGTGTGTGTGTGTGTGTGTGTGTGTGTGTGTGTGTGTGTGTGTGTGTGTGTGTGTGTGTTAATGGTAGACAATTGAGCGGCAGACATTCTCCAAGCTGCCGATTCAGGCCAACTATTACCCCATGTCCAAGCTGGTCTATATTGAGGACGCCAGCACAAGACTCAGTCTGGTCACACGACAGCCGCGGGGCTGTGCCAGTTTGACCTCGGGTCAGGTCGAGGTCATGCTCGACCGCCGACTGATGCGTGATGACAACCGAGGCCTCGGGCAAGGGGTCACCGACAATGTGTTGACCCAGGTCAACTTGCGCTTGCTTGTGGAGCCGCTCAGTGCGACGCAAACTGGCGTGAGTCTCGTGAAAATGACTTTCTCGCCGCCCGTCATAGCAACAGGGGTCACTTCTAACTATTCCGGTCTCTTGTTTGTTAGCCAGACTAGTCTTACCTGCAAACTGTGGTTTTATTGTATAGTTTTCGATTTTTTTAAAATAAATTTTCAATATATTTTATCTGAAAAACTATAAAACGATGGTGCCAAATTGTTTATAACTTTTGACATTTTTACACGTGATTTCGACCATGTTCACAAATGTAAATGTTTGCACGAAAAACCAGATGTGGATTGCAAATATATTAGCATGTCATATATAGCTTCTCAAATAGTTCAACTCTATAATGCATTTTGATGTTTAATATTAATGCTAAAGTTGTATGTGTTTGTATGTGTATGTTTGTGTTTGCGTGTATGTGTGTATGCGTGTGGTTGTATGTGTGTGTTTGCTTGCGTGTATATATATGTGTGTTTGTGGGTGTGTGTTTGCGTGTATGTGTGTATGCGTGTGGTTGTATGTGTGTGTTTGCTTGCGTGTATATATATGTGTGTTTGTGGGTGGGTACGTGTGGGTTTGTATATGTGTGTTTGCATGTATATGTGTGTGTTTGCGTGTATGTGTGTGTGGGTTTGTATGCGTGTAGAAATGTGGTTGTATGTGTGTTTGTGTTTGCATGTATATATATATATATATATATATATATATATATATATATATATATATATATATATATATATATATATATATATGTGTATGTGTGTTAGTGTATGTGTGTGTATGTTTGTGTGTGTGTGTATGTGTGTGCTCGTACAGTCGCCGGTTAGACAGCCGCTGATATCAATGCTGGCACACTGGGCTCACGAGTCGCTGGTTAATGGGCCCGTCTACTTCCTGCACTCGCCACCAGGGGGCGACACTGACATCGCAATATCGGCGCGCGCCGCGGTGGCACCGCTAGCCGCCAGCGGGGGCGCTTGCGATGTCGACTTGATCAATATACGCAGCATGGCGGCCACCACCAGCCACGCCACCAGCCACGCCACCAGCGACGCCACCAAAGATGACAGTGTTTCAACAGTGGGCAGTTACAGTGGCGCACTGTTGTTGACTGTTAGACGTGTGCTGTTTGATTGTCGTCTGGAACCACCTAGCAGCATGTTGCGTATACACAACACTGGCACAGCATGCACTGTCTCCAATGGCAATGTGAGCAGATGTATAATAAACAGTTAATTAATCTATAATCAGTATGTATGTGCTTCTAATTTATATTTAGTTATTATTATAAAGCCTGATCGTTTCTTAATTGTATATACTATGTGTGTATGTGTTTCATGTGTGTGTGTGTGAGAGAGTGAGAGAGAGAGAGTGTGTGTGTGTGTGTGTATGTCCACAACCGCACATTGGTTGGTATTGGTGTGCGTGTATGTGTGCTGATATTGCATGCGAACATACACATGCACAGTGGCGTTCAGAGTGCGTATCAAAACGAAGTGTTTAATTATGAGCGTCGTCGTTGTGTATGTGCGTGCTCCAGGAGCATTTTCCATGTGTGTATGTGTAGCTTGCCAATATTGTATTTGTAATTCATGTATTAGTTTTGCTCGAAACTTTCTGCGAGAGTGGCACCGCATCATTTCTGCCACCTGTTCTTGCAATAGGGGTGTCATCATACACACACATACACACACACACACAGTGCGCAATGGAGGACATGGTGCATTCAAAACGAAGTGTGTCACAGCTAAACACGATTAAATTCAATGCGTACGCAAGACTTCTTACAAATCAAAATTGACAACGATTTTACGAGACGCAAACAGTGCAGATCTGCTAGCTACAATAACCGCACGAATTGTGGAATTTGTCGCTAGTGGTGTATAAATGTTTGTGTGTGTGTGTGTGTGTGTGTGTGTGTTTGTGTGTGTGTGTGTGTGTGTGAGCGCTTTTGAGACCCTCGGGTGAAAAGCGCGATATAAATGTCTTAATGTAATGTAATGTGTATGTGTGTGTGTGTGTTTGACAGGTGAGGTTTGACGACTTAATTCCTCGTTCGCTGAGGTCATACTCGGTCAGCCAGGTCTCATTGACAGGCAGAGCGGTCGAGGAGAAAGAGGGCCGGCCTGAGCTCATAACTCCCGTACTCTCTCTACCCGCTCTGCACTTGAAAACATTCAAACTGCAGCCTCCATTAGATCACCCCAATCCGAGCTAAGCCGCAATTTCTGCATATTTGTTTCTATACGTGCTTTCTTGTGTGTATTTTCCGGGTTTTTTGTTGATTATTATTTTTAGCGGACAGGGTATTATTTGTGTTGGCTGGGTTTTCATGTGGTATTTTTTCGTGTTATTTTAAACCGGGTTTTAACCTGGTGAAACGGTTTCCCACTGTGAACTGTTGTGTGTTGCTGTTTGGACGAGGCAATGCTTGCGCACAATTCCATCGCTGTTGGTGTGTCAATTATGTGTTTGTCCGTTTGTTGTTTGTTTGTTTGTTATTTGATCAGCACACACACACACACACACACACACACACACACACACACACACACACACACAAACACACGCACATACATAAACACAAACACGGGTGTTTGTAGCTGTTTGTCGGTTATAGTTTGTGTTGGTGTTTGTTCTTGACGATGGCTTTAATCGGTGCCGTAATATCTGGCACTGTATTGTGGACGGCGTATCTGTCTGTCTGTGTGTGTGTGTGTGTGTGTGTGTGTGTGTGTGTGTGTGTGTGTGTGTGTGTGTGTAATCTTTATTTTAGTTGTAGAGTACTGGAAATGAGCTGGGTTTGAGTTATCCTATCTTTTTTCATCCAATCTGTCCTCCTAACTTGCCTACTACCGATAGATGTTTCAAGCACAATTTGTTATCGTTACAATCCACTCTCCTTGTTCAAATCGAAAATTGAATTTTTACCTATGTAGCATCAAGAGTTTTATAAATGTTTCACCTTTGTTCTTTCTCTCTCTCACAGTAAGAGCAATTCATTCATCTTCGTCTAATTTATCCTGTCGTATAGGACATGTCATGTGGACCAAGGACGGAGTCTGTGTCTCATCCTTCCAGCTATGGGCTTTTTATATTGTACCTCATCGTGCGACATGTGCGTATGGTGGCAAGCTGTGGTTGGTAGCAGAACATGGACGCAGTGAGAATTGTGCTGTGTTATCCGATGATGGTTAATTATTTATTTATATTTATTTTGTTTTTGTTTTCCAACTCTCATTCTAGAATTATTTCCTGTTCAAACTATCTTTCTCTCTGAATCTTTTGGGCGCTTCCAGTACACATGGGAGTCACGGCAGGGTGGTAATATTGCTTGCACTCCCATGCTACTGGATTTGCCTGTAATTAATAACAATGATAATGCTAATAAGAAATAGTTGAGAGTGAAGCCGTTTTGGGGCATACAGTGTGATATTGTGATGGCACGGTGTTGTGTTATCGTGGGGTAATATTGTGGGACTCTGTTTGATATTGTGGGACTCTGTGTGTGAGATCATTTGAGTGTACGAGGCTTCTATTCCAGGTCGTATCATTGCTGAGCACAGTGCAAATTCCGAGAAATGGTGAAAATATACATGACTGGTTCGTGTGAGGTGTATAAGATTACTCCATTATCATTTCCATCGGCTTGGACATTGCAATTTGTCTGTAGATATTGTTCTAGCAGATTGAGTTTCAAGTGTTATTGAAAAATGCCATTGTACCAAACTGTTCGTATTTTCCACGAGCTAAGACTATGGGGCTGACTTATGACCAATATTAGTGTGTTTTGTGTATTATTATGCGTGTGTGTGAGTGAGTGCGTTTGCGCGCGTGTGTGTGTGTCTGTGTGTGTGTCGTGGCTCGTTCATGCAACCAGTGCATGTTGAGTGCGACCTTCAACACTGAGCTTGCTAGATGTGATTGTGACACGAGCTGTGATCATCATTATGGTGACAGGTGTTCAATTCAGCTCGATTTGTCGAATTTGTTTTTCTCTTTGTGGGGTTGTTGTTTGTTGTTTTTTCTATTTATACAGTGAAGCAGGGATAGTTCCACCGATTTATGGTTTTAATTTATAGTTGAGTGTTTTATGATCTCTTCTTCCGACAGATTGGTGTTTTTCTATTAAGTGTGTGTGTGTGTGTGTTTGTTATTTGGATTCATGTTGGTTCCGGTTTGGTCAATAAAAGTGATCCATTTTTTCTCGGTTGTTTTTCTTTTGAGACTTAATTGACCCGGCGGTAATAATCAGTGAGCACAGTTGTGTCTGTGTGTATCTTGTCTCCGCTGACAATGGTTCGTATTTAGACTGTTATTTAGCACGATGCGACTTTTTTCGTATTCCACATGTTTGTGAGTTAATCCGTGGAGTATTCGGCAGTGAGAAAATATTTCTACTCATAACATGTTTTGGGATTTGTTATGAGGTCAAATTGATGAATGGTCGTGCGTATTGTTATGACGTACTGACACTTTCGTTCCTGAACCGTCTTCAAGTGTTTAATGATGTTGGGTGTGTTTCAAGTTTCCACCATTTTGATTGTCTCGAGTTATCGTTGTATCATAATATGTTTTCAAGCTGGTTTGATTTCATTCCGAGCTTCAAAACGGACAGCCAGCTCAAAAAGGCTCAATTGTACAGAAGTGTTATTATTTCGCTTGATATAGTTTTATGATAGTTTTTTATATAGTTTTATGGTCAATGTTAGTTTATTTATGAGTTTTCATTATCGATCAATGTACTACACCACTCCTATGCCACTCCTTTTTAATCATTGCTTTCTGTATGACTTTTTTATTTTTTAACACTTGGCTTGTTTGGTTGCGGTTTTTAATTGCTCAGTTTTTTGTCAATATTTTGCTGGTGTTCTGCAGAGCGTAATAGAATCAGGATTATTGTCAGAGGTTAATCAACATTTTTTATAATCTACTTCCACCCACCAAACACTGGATATAACCTCTTTTTTCTTGTCAACATTTCTGAACTTGTCGAGAAGTGTTGTTACCATGGTGTTCTTCACATGTTTCATCCGTTGCCAATCTCAATATTCATAAAATCAATCTGCGTTGCGCCATTTGCAAGAACGTTTCTCATCGCTTCGCAGAACTCTCCAGAAATCATGGCTGTCACTCAGAAGCACAGGCGCTATAGCAGGGGTTAGTGAGCACTCCCGGTCAGGCTTGCACCCCTAGGAGGTGTGAGTCTGGATCCTAGGATGTGCGATCCTTGTTCCTAGGATGTGCGATCCTTGATCCTAGGATGTGCGATCCTTGTTCCTAGGAGGTGTGAGTCTGGTTCCTAGGATGTGCGATCCTTGATCCTAGGAGGTGCGAGTCTGGTTCCTAGGATGTGCGAGTCTGGATTCTAGGATGTGCGAGTCTGGTTCCTAGGGGTGCGAGGATTCCTGTAATGTTTTCAAAAAAGTTATATGCTTAACATATGCATTATATTTTTCCTGAAAATATAGTTTTGCTTAATCCTCTTGAAGGAGTTTTATGAATGAATATTGAATAGAATGTTTTGTTATCACGTCGTTTGTATTTCTATATTTTCGTATAGCTATCAAGAATTCAGGGGGTGCCAGTATTGACTGCGGGTATAATGAGGGTGCGAGAGCTGACTGCTCATTTGAAGGGGTGCGAACACTGAGCAAGGTTAAGAACCACTACACTATAGTACCCTCTGTCCTTGCATTATCGCAGTGGTGTATGCCAGTGTAGCATGTCGTGTGTCCTGTGTCGCCAATATACAGTCGGTCCACTCTGAACTCGCATCATCACTGTATCAATGTGTGTTGTTTCGTGGCATGCGCATTCGCCACAGTTGGGCAGATGGTGCTGTAGCGCATGCGCTTCCGGATGTCAGCCATGATTTCTGGCAAGTTCCGGATGTCAGCCATGATTTCTGGCAAGTTCCGTGAAACTTGTCCAGACGGCCTTACACATGGCGCACCACAAATCTATTTCTGTTTGTGCTGCTGTAATGATGCGAGGGTTTCATTGCTCATGCAGCATGAATCGTGTACTGTATAACCTTGGTTCGTGTGGGCGGCTATGGCTATATGATTATATGGCTCGAAATCGCATCACCCAACATATACACTAAGTTGTAGCTTTCATTTTCTCAGCGTGTTGAGTCGAACCTCTTTGTCTCCCGAATTCGTTGCTAATATGTTAGTAACTAGATGCAGTTACTCATGACCAATTGTAATCGTCTTTTATTTTGGTCAGAGGTCACTTGAAGGTAATACGCAGTCGGCGAATAGGCATGATGTCATATGCAATATTTGCTAGGCAATTTAAGTCATCCTAAAAGTATTTGTGAGATAAGAAAATATTATCTCGGATGTTTCAGTCATGTACATACAGCACTATGCAACTTATTTGCGATAATGCTTATATCAACCAATTCCATAAAAAATAGTTTTCTTACTGTGTGCAAATTTATTTACACAATGAGTCTTTATATGCGTCGCGTGATTTGCTGTGCTGTTTGGATTTGTTAAAATAGTTTTCTCACTCGAATTCACACACACACACACACACGCAAACACACACACACACACAATGCTGCCTGTATGAGTGGTATTTCATTGTTAGACTTCACTGTCGTATCTCAGAAGAAACATTTTCACCTGTTCTTTCGTAACAAATTCTTTGTTACTTACTATCTAACAAAATTATATGATTCTACCTAATTAATGATAGTTAATTAACTAACTAGAGAGTTAAATAACTCTCTTTCTCTCTGAATCTTTTGGGCGCTTCCGGTACATGGGGCCACCTTAGGGTGGTAATAGTGCTTGCACTCTTCCCATGCTACTGGATTTGCCTGTAATTAATAAAAATAATGATAAAATGCGAACATTGTTCACCTAATTCCCCGGTCTCTAGTTATCCAAGGGCGTATATTTTTGTCAAGGCTCGGGGAGATGACAGCCATCATGCATTAGTGTTCAAAGGTTGAAGGTCTAAGTGACAGCTGCTACACGGTAAGAAGCCGAAGCTTAGTTGTGATAACTGTTTTATGTATACAGGTGCTTAGACACATGTATATACGTATGTATGCATATGTTTATGTATGTGTGTGTGTGCGATTCAAACATTGTCTTTACATTATATCATTAAAGGTTATTGGTTCATTTTATCTTCGCGTGTTGTGTACCTTCATTGTTGATTTAATTTTAATCAATAATTATAAAAAATTCAGTTTAATTTCCTCTAGTTATCAAGTATGACATTTTGGATGTTTATATTAGTTGGGCTCGCTTCTGAGAATCGTCCTCATTATATATGCGCTGTTAATCGGTCTATTTTCATCATTCTACCGCCATGTATTTCACACAATCTACCAAGAAAGATATCACCATTCGTGATATCTTTTATCCGTGATATCTGTCGGCCCAAATTTCTGATATTTGTTTATTTGCTTTCGTCGGCGCGTGAGCATATGTTAATATGTTCCTTCATGATCCGCTGTATCACGTTATTATGCATTTACAAGTGGAGCTGCACTCACAATTCTTTGTATTCCTGCAAGCTCACTGTGTGTGTGTGTGTGTGTGTGTGTGTGTGTGTGTGTGTGTGTGTGTGTGTCTGCGGTGTTTCTACTGAACTTGGGTGCAAGCTTGCAGCTCCTAACTCTAACTGTAGCAATATTTGATGGTATTTCACGCCGACACAAAAATTACCGCTACATTTCCATAGCAGCCGTGCGTGATTGCTAGTGTGTGTATGCATGTGTGTGTATGCATGTGTGTGTGTGTGTGTGTGTGTGTGTGTGTGTATGCATATATGTGTGTGTGTGTGTTTGTGTACGCGCGCGAGCATATGTCAGATTGCTATCTGCAGTGTAGTTGCTCTATTTATGTGTGTGTGTGTGTGTGTGTGTGTATGTATATAGATGCATTGAGTTTGGAATTAGTAGCGGGTTTGCAATCAGGAAACACCCGTCGCATTTGGTGACCGAAGCCTTGCTCTTTGTGTGTGTGTGTGTATGTGTGTGTGTGTATGTGTGTGTGTATGTGTGTGTGTATGTGTGTGTGTGTGTCGAGTGGATTATTCGCCGTCGTTTCGGTAGCGTCCGAGTCATTCGTGCTCGGCTTCTAAGAGTCCGGCTCATCCTTCTGGTCGTCCAGTTTCGTTTAGTCAAAATCAGCACTAGCAGTAGGTGAGGAGGCTTCGGTGCCTTGCTAGTTCTGGGAGCTAAGCGCTGACACAGAATGGAGAACGGAGGTGTGAGACTGGTCAACCACCAGACGGGAGAGGTCTTCTTCGATACGCTCCATCGATCGGCATCAAAGGTCAGAACGATCCTTTCCCTCACCATCTCTGCGTCTTCCATATCCTCGGCATCGAGAACTCACAAACTCGTGCTGGGATAGATAAAGGTAAATGCACCGTGTGTTTTTGTTTGGTCTGCGAGAAGTTGGATGAAGGAGTGTATGTTGCCTGCGTTGTATCGTGTGGTATTGTGTTGGTTAATTTGTTATATGAACGCCAGAATGGTTGAATGGTTGTTTTTCTTGCTGCTATTACACATTACATTTTATTGGCGTGAATTACTTCCTTAGAGCTTGGTATTCGTTCCTTGGATCCTTCGCTTGTTTGAAATATATTACAGGCGATCGGTTGCAGCCCATCATGTTGCGGTGGCAGTGTTGTACAGCCGGACCAGCATCATCATGTGCCTGTCTCCCAGGACTCAAGCAGCACCAGTTTGATCGAGGAAGCAATGCGCTTCATTGAGGCGTTCTATGCCCATGTCGAGTGAGTGAACTTTACAGTACAATCGATGTGTGATTCAAGACCGAGTTCGGTTCGGATCAATTGGTCAGAAGTCGAATACTGGGTGTTTGTGTATGTGCACTCATCGAGTAATAATTTGTGTCTCTACTCAGCTTGTTTGTGAGTCTTGTGAGTACCGGGTCAATCTGCTAGTGAGTCGTTTTGTCAGTGCTGACAGCTGTGTCAGTGCTGACAGTTGTGTCAGTGTTGACAGGTTTTTGCGTTCCAACTTTTCTGTTAGCCAGAGTAACTTGGTGATGTTCGGCACTGTAAATTGCAAATGTAATTGACAGCGGCATTGTAATTGGATTTTGGAGCCGGTAAAAGGTCCACGAATAGCCGTCGTGAAAGCAAGCACATTCTGCGTGGACTGTTATATATTTTTTCGTTAAAATCTCGGCACCCTTGTGCACGTGCTCTCGCAGATCCGAGTGCGATGCAAACAACAACAACAACAACAACAACAAGAAAAATATCAACAACAACACCGAGTGTGTAGGAGTGAAAGCACGCTGTCAACAAGTACAACGTGAAATTCGATCCTCGGGAACATTTCAGCTGAGCTACGAGGAGCTGGTCTATGCTTGTCACATGGCCTGGAGAAATGAGCCGCGTTGTGTCGGGCGCATTCACTGGAAGAAGCTCATGGTGCGTATTTCCGTTTCAAATAATTCTACGGCACAATTGACTCATTTTAACTCTTATTAAAATATTTTCCGGACTTTTGTTGATGATCAATGCACTTGAGCTTATGCCTGTATATGAACATGCTTGTATAAATGTGTCGTGTGCATAAGAACCACTACGTGAAGAACTGTGTGACTGATAGGGGCTACCTGTGTGTGTGTTTGTGTGTGTCACACAGGTGTTTGATTTTCGTCACGTGGATAGCTTGTCCGAAATGTTTGAATGTATTTGTCGTCACATTCAGTATGCCACCAACGAGGGACAACTACGGTGAGCCAACTGGAAATTTTTGTCCAAGCGCAAGATTCGTATTTTTATTTTATTTTTATTTTTTTTCAAAACGACACAGTAAACATATAATAACACCAAACAACATATTTTCATGTGTCGGGGGAAGCCATAAAGGCTTATATCCCTTGAAAAAAGCAAGAACAAATAAAATAAAAGAAGAAAATGAAAAAATATATATATAGAGTTTAGTTCAGTTGGAAATGTACAGTGGCAAGTAATAGACGCGTTATCATATCATATCATATCATATCATATCGTATTATCATATCGTATCATATCATATCGTATCATATCGTATATCATATCGTATCGTATATCATATCGTATCGTATATCATATCGTATATCATATCGTATCGTATTATCATATCATATCATATCATATCATTGAAACACTTCTTTAAGTTTTGTTTTTCAAGCGCGTTTAGCAAAAGGTAAATTTACATCAATTACATCAATTGACTTCCAAAAAAGTTATAGTCATATTCAACAAGAGATGCAGTCTGGATATTTTAAGATACTCTGTTTTGTCATTTGTTCTGTTCGATTATAGAGCATGCATTTTCTGCGTAAATCTCACTATTTCATAGGTCATATTGTTGTCAGTTTTTACTGTATATCAGCGGTAAAAAACACGCATTCCCACCAATATAATTATGAAACCAAATATTGTGGCGTAACTTTCATTTACTACAAATAGTTTATCTAGTTTTATTATCCAATTTACGCCGAGAATGAATAATGTTTTCAGATTGGTTTATGACTTTGAATATAGAGTAGAAATGATGTCAAATTAACAAAAATGACATCCATTTAGCTGTATAAAGTGTAGTTTCTGTGAAGATACACAATACGATATAACGGAGTTTCAACCTATTTGATACTTTGTTTTGATTGTATATTGATTTTTGAAAAATGAAGTCATCTGTGTTCATATAGACAGTTATTTACTCGTAAAAACGAGCTCTAGACTTTCAAGGTTCTCCAGTTGAGAATGTCAATATGTCTGATGTTGTGATGCTACACTTGTGCACATCACTTGCTCTGTGTCGTTGGCTGTTGGTTTTTCTATTCTATCCTGTTGTGTTCATTTGATTTTGCTCTGTCTGCCGCCGGCCAGCTATTTTTCAATCTACATTTTCATTGCGTGTCTTTGGCTGATGCAAACCCAGCATGCTGCGCGCATGTGTATGTGTCTGTGTGTGTTTGTGTATGTGTATGTGTCTGTGTGTATGTGTATGTGTGTGTTTGTGTGTGTCTGTGTATGTGTATGTGTCTGTGTGTATGTGTGTGTATGTGTGTATGTGTATGTGTGTTTCTCTGTGTGTATGTGTATGTGTGTGTATGTGTGTATGTGTGTGTGTGTGTATGTGTGTGTGTGTATGTGTCTGTGTGTTTGTGTGTGTATATGTGTGTATGTCTGCGTACTTTTACACCTGCATACATGAATGCGTGTGTATGTGTGTGTCTGTCTGTGTGTGTGTATGTATGTGTGTATGTCTGCGTACTGTCTGTGTCTGTGTCTGCTTATGTATGTGTGTGTATGTGTGTGTTTGTCTATGTGTATGTATGTGTGTGTTTGTCTATGTGTATGTATGTTTGTCAGCTCGACGGCGAGCATTTTCCCTGCCAGTGACGGTTCTGGTAAAAGGCCCGTATTTCGTATTTGGAACCGTCAACTCGTATCGTATGCCGGTCACCGTCGTGCCGATGGATCCGTTTGCGGTGACCCGCTCAATGTTGACCTGACCCAGGTGACCTCATGGATGACCTCAATGATGACCTGCAGTGTTGGCTTGCAATTGTACAAATACAGATATTTGCTCGTGTTGCGACGCACAGTTTCTCACAGTGTTAATATATATTGCGTTAGTTAACAAATTATATAATATAGATTTAATATTTTAATAATAATAATTTGATAAATGTAATAATAGTATTTTTATTTATTCAAAAACAATTTTTCTATTTTGCTCAATGAATTCTGGTGTAATTTTATACACTTAGTTTGAAAAGTGGTGGAATTTATGCCTGGAAGGTGCTTAATTGATGTTGTTTCAAGTTATTTGCACTGACATTAGCAGAGTTATTATTTTAGAGGAAAAAATTAAAAATTGAAATGCTGTATAGGTAGAAATATCTATCAGGAAACTTTTTTTTTCTCAGCGACAACTAAGAGTTTACAAAAACATAGGGAAAAATTTCAAGGCTATCAATCCAACATAATTCCTTTCCAATCTCAGGAGCATACGTCTGTATGTGTGTGTGTATGTGCTCACCGATTTGTTGATACGAGAGAAGAGCTTTTAGGCTCGGACTGTCCCGTCTCGATATGCACAATTATCCAGCTTTGTCTTAAATGTGCTAATCTTTTCACTATCGACTACTTCTTGCCTTAATTAATTCCATTTCTCCACGCATCTATATGGAAAACTAAACTTTTTCAAATTTCTGCGGCACCTAGTTTTTTCAGTTTTCTCTTGTGTCCTCTTCTTCCACTGGATTGTGTGTGTGCTTGTGTGTGTGTGTGTGTTTGTGTGTGTGTGTGTGTGACATTTGCAGATTTGTTGTCGGCTAGGATGGCGTCCGGCCGGCACTGCGTTTGATATTCTGCCCATTGTGTTGTCGAGAGGCGAGCAGGTGCAGTATTTCTGTCTGCCTCGCCGTCTGCCTCTCATTGTCCCCATCAAACACCCCAGGCTAGTGAAATTCAGCTGTACTATTAGTGATTATCATGACAATAATACCAAATAATAATTATAATTCAGCACCATAACAGAATGAATAGTATCCGAATAATTTTATTGTGTGTGTGTGTGTGTGTGTGTGTGTTCAGTTGTGAGAGTTTATGGCAGCGATTGGGTTTGCAGTGGTACGCACTGCCGGCCGTATCTAACATGAGTCTGACAGTGTGCGGCGACCTCCGTCACGGCGCGTCCGGCGAGTCGACGTCCGGCAAGTCGACGTACGGCGAGTCGACGTCCGGCAAGTCGACGTACGGCGAGTCGACGTACGTCAATTTTCCAACGGTGGTGTTCAGTGGCTGGTACGTGAGCAGCGAGGTGGCAGTGCGTGATTTGTGCGACCCGCATCGCTACAACCTGCTGCAGGTGAAAGTTGTGGCTGAAATACTGCCTGAATGTGCGTTCATATTTTGCAATCAAGATCGTGAAAAACAAACTCGAACTCAACTCAAATCATCTGCGTGTGTGTGTGTGTGTTGGACAGCCGATTGCTGAGTGTCTCGGTTTGGATACTTGTAGTCAGAAGTCGTTGTGGAAGGATCGTGCGTTGGTGGAGATTAGCCTGGCTGTGCTTCACTCCTTTCAGGCGAGCTGGTCCACCCAGGCGTGTTTGTATTGTAGACCGCTAGACGAGCGATCGGTCACCTGTGTGTGGGCAATTTCCCACTGGTGGACAATGGACGGGTTGTCAAGGGGGGAATTAAAGGTTGCACAGAAAAACAAATTTGTTCTATCAATTGCAGTTCGTTTGTTTTTGTTTCTAGTGACTTCCTGGCATTTAATTTGTTAGAAAAACTGAATCTATTAAATTTCTCAGCGCTGTTGTGTTGAGAATGAAGTGAATGAATCAGAGTGAAAAGGGTTGCGGACCACTGCCCTAGACAAATTAGCAAATCGTATGATTTTAAGAGGCTTCAGTGTAAATATAACTTACCTATTGGGTGAAACTTGGAATTTGTGTGTATTCTATTCAAAGAAAAATTTGTGAAACACAAAATAGGATTAATGATTGTCTAAAACCAAATCGTTGCTTTATGAATTGTGTGTGTGTGTGTGTGTGTGTGTGTGTGTGTGTGTGTGTGTGTGTGTGTGTGTGTGTGTGTGTGTGTGTGTGTGTGTGTGTGTGTCGTGTCGTGTAGAGTGCCGGTGTTACGATGGTGGATCACCACACAGTTAGTGAATCGTTCATGCGATTTATGCGTTGTGAGCACAAGACTCGTGGAGGCTGTCCCGCCGACTGGTTGTGGCTCAACCCGCCCCTCTCCTCGGCATCCACGCCTCTTTTTCACCAGGAAATGCTGCGCTATTCAGTCACGCCCGCCTTCACCTATCATCGGGTAAATTCTCGCCACAAATTCGTCCAATTCAGCTGCAAAACATGTTCTGCGTTTAATTTAATATTTTCATGCATTAGCTTGTATATTTTCTATTTAATTGTGATTTGAAGACTGTGTGTTTGTGTGTTTGTGTATTAGTGATTCATTTCGGACTTGTTGTGTAGCAATATTTGAGGTATATTAAATGAAAAACAACAAAGATATCTATACACACGTATTCCCAATACAACCAGTCTACACCAACTGGACGCTTGTTGGCTTCTACCTTGTGTTTTGTGTCGGTGTTGTGTGTCGTTGACGGCTGTGTATTGATTGATGGTTGCAGCACAACGCCTGGCACAACACTGACTTGCTTGCCAGTATCACTGACTCGTGCAATGCCAGTGAACACCGACTTAATCGTCACAACACTGGCAGGAAGATGTCCGTGCGTGCTCTGTTCAGGTGTGTTTGTGTGTGCGTGTGTGAGACACTAATTGAATACATATTGTGTAACATCAAAATCTATCGTGAGAGAAAAACTGAATTTCATAGATTCAAGTTGTTGTCTTAATGCAATGTTGTTGAAAACCAACATTGTTGTTATTAATGAATGTTGTGGTGTCAGGGTTGTGTTGTGGTGTTGTCGGAGTTACTCGGCGATGCTGAGTCACCGGCCGCAAGTCACCGTGCTATGTGGCAGTCAGTCAGGCACGGCGCTTGCTTTCTGTGAGTCACTGGTGCCTCGGCTCGCGAGCATTTTCAGAGCGCGTGTGAGTGCATTGCCTGTCTTCTGTGTGCACTGGTATTTCATCATCACAGCGATTGCAATTTGCATTTGTACATTGCAATAACGTCAAATGCACCAACTATCAATATCAAACATGTTAAACTATTGTCGGCGATGCTAATTGTTGTGAGTTCGGCTTCAAGTATGGCTTGAGGTGAGTTGTGAGAGACCTTCACGGCGGTGTTGCCTTTAAACATCGATGGGAGTGTGTGCGGCTCTTGTTTGCAACATTGTTGATCACGATTGAAACAGATTGGTGAGCAACAAAAGCGAGGCATGGGGATGCTGCTGGAACCACAACCACACGATTATTATTATCAACGACAATATCAATTAATATCCTCAACGACACGACACGAATATTCTTATTTAAATGTTGTGTTTTTTCAATGTCCTGGCACTCATTCGTCCGCTTAATCGGTAGCAAATGCTAATACATGGCGGCTGGTGCGTTCTAGTTGGTGATGATGAGCGAGTTTGTCGTGAACCAGCTGAGCTCTCAGAAATGCGTGCTGGTCGTGACATCAACGTTCGGCAACGGGGACCCTCCCGATAATGCCGTCTCATTCTACCAACAACTGGTGACAAAATACCACCATATTACCGACGCATTACCACTGTGTTATCATATTACCAACGCATTACCACTATATTATCATATTACCATCATTATTACCACCGTATTACCACTATATTACCACCGTATTACCACCATTATTACCACCGTATTATCACTGTATGAGCACATTACCACGATTATTACCACCGTATTACCACTACATTATCGCATTAACACCATTATTATCACCATAATACCACTATATTACCACCGTATTATCACTGTATTATTGTATTACCACCGTATTACCAGCACGTAATTGTAATACCATCATATTACCACCGTATTACCACCATGTTACCACAGTTTCATCCTTTTACCATCATATTACTAGCATGTTACCACCACGTGATTGTAATATAATCATATTACTGTTACACATCGCGTAATGCGGTCTTGCAGTTGATCAATGATCCTGTTCTGGTATGATCGTAAAAAGCGGGCGATATGATTATTTATACGAGATCGTTTGATCCTTGGGGTCGTCCGTGTTTGTTCGTACGTTTGTTCAGTTGTATACGCACTGAGCGAGAGGAAGAGAGAGATCGCGGAAGAGAGAGATAGGTATATATATAAAAATAAGTCATGCTTTCGTAGTCGTCCAGACAGCTTGCAGAAGGTGTTTGTTTAAAAATCGCTGCTACATTTCGTCTCATCGCCTACTCACGCACCTACACACACACACACACACACACACACACACACACACACACACACAGACACACACACACGCACACACACACACACACACACACAGAGCATGCAATGTTGGTGCGCGTGTGCAGTGTAGCTGTTTGTGTGCAAGCTGGTTTGTACTATATTGGGTGGATGTTGTGTTGTGCGCTGGACTCCACTTTTTATCAGCCCCTGGAGAATGCGAGATTATTCTTGCTTTTTTCACGCTCTGTCTATATATGTGATTTTTGGGTATGCTTCATCAAATTTCAAGCTTGTATGTGAGTTGAGTTTTTCTACAAAGTTGTCTACACACAAATGTTTATATATAGATATATATCTACGCCATTGTCACAATATTGGGCTGTGACTTTCAAACTTTTTTCGTGCGCGACATTTTTATATTTGATTTTTTGCTATTTTTGGAATTACAGTGTGATTTGGCGGACTGCCGTGAGCAGAAAAAGTTGTCTGACATCGAGAACATTTCTGCGGATGACATCAAATTGTGAGCCCTTAATGAAGATAGTTTGATTGCAATGAATTCATGCAACTCTGCATTCCCATTACTCCGATTACTCTTGCAACACTTGCACGCTCTATCCACAAGATAAGTTCGATTCTGAATGTTTCCAGTTGTGCATTTTCGCACGATATTTTAACAATATATTTGTCATTAAAAAAATGATAAAAGTTAAAACAATTCGACGCAACTAATTCATATTTTTTCAGATATAATTTCAGAGCTGTGCGCTGTAAAAATTATCATAAAATATTGTCGTATTGGAGTCCGGATTCATGTTTTTTTCAATTGGAGCCTAAATGCCGGGTTACACTTGAGTTTAATCCATCATTGCTGTCATCATTGCTTCAGCGTATCTTTTTGTCTGCTGTCGTTTCTTGTGCAGCTTTTCCGTGCTATCGCTCGGATCTAGCGCCTATCCGAACTTCTGCACATTCGGCACCAACGTCGACCACTTACTAGGCGAATTATTCGGCCAGCGATTGCTAGCCAACTGTTGTGTAGACGAAACTGGCGCACCTCAGCGAGTTTTCAACAAGTGGTGCGTCGATATTGTCCAGGTGGGCCAGCCATTATTACCCACGTATATACCCATTATTATCCACGTATATACCCATTATTACCCACGTGCATTTAATTATTACCCACGTATATGCCGATTATTACCTATGCATGGTCATTATTACTCACGTATATACCCATTATTACCCACATACATGTCATTATTATCCATTCATACTGATTCGTATCTATATTTACTCTATCGTACAATCATGATATGCATTAATATTTAGACATGGCATTTGAGAGTTTCTTGAGCATGTTTTTTATCACGGTGTTGTTTTTTGTTTGGTGTTGCGCGCCAGAAATTGTGTCATGTGTTTGCGGTGACTTGTGAGCGAATCACAACTCTCTCCCCTCTGCAAGCCGCCTTAAACAGTGCTCACCGCGCTAGCCTGGTCGAAAGTGACCCAGTCAATAATGACGTCATCGGTGACGTCATAGATGGCGAGGGCAGTGATTGGCTCCGGGTGGTCCAATGTCGACTGTACAGTAGTCACGTGACTCGGTGTCAGGTCAAAGCCAGGCATGTTCTTCATGCAGCAAATAACAGGTTAGCGTAGTTTTTGCAGCTTATATTGGAATTTTATCTGAGAGATTCATGTTAATATTTCAACAAGCTCACACAATTTTGTCAGTTATTTTGGAATTGTTTGGGTCTCCTTACGCTAAACTTAAATAAATATTTACTTAAAAATTTAATATGTATATTTATGCTATCCCGTGAATTTTACCTATCTTTTCCAATACATTTTCATATTATTCTCATGCAAACCGAGTTAAGAAACAGTTGATGATTTTTATAAAACACATCCACACATTCCGCATGAAACACAGCAGGCGTCACATACATTGTGCATGCCTACAAGTTAATTATATACGATAACCAATAAGTAATTATAAATAATAATAAAATGATTAAATTAAATATTTATTAATTTAATAATATTTTTTTTGCCAATTAATTATTTAAAAGCATATGTGTGTGTGTGTTTGTGTGTGTGCATGTGAGTGTGTTTGTGTGTGTGACAGAACCGTGCAGGTGGTGTTGACACAGCGCGACAGTGACAGTGACAGTGACAGTGACAGTGAGTCGTTGATATTCTCGCCCGGTCATCATGCCGCTGTCGTGCCGGTAAACCCTGTTGCAACAGTGAACGCCGTGTTGCAGCGCATCAACACGACCAGCTGCAACCGTGCTGTTACTCTGCGACCAGTCGGCCAGAGGCGACCCGAGTCAGGTGTCAGCAGGGGTTAATACTCCCAGTGGAAGTTATCAAAACCAATCAATTTCGGTTATATCGGTTATATTATTCGGTCGGATCGAGTAATGTTGAACAATAGGGAGGGGATGTTGAGGGGGCATATGTTGGTGGTGTTTTGTGATTTCACACGAATTTTAGACTTGTGCTTATTCAGGTGTGCAATTATTGTTTGTTTAAGTTTTGTTTGGGTCTGCAGCTTGCCGGGTTCTGTCAGAACAGAAACCGGTGCTCTGTCTAGTACAAAAAGTGCATTATTTGCAGAAAATGCCATCAATGATTGCATTGAGTCTTGCACTTTGTCGGCTGCAATTTTTGTTCGTTTGTCTGGGGAGTGGGTATGATCGCATGGAATCTGCTGTATGATACCAGCAGCGTTTATTCACAGGAAACACTCAGTCGTGGTGGTTGGATCGACTCACACTTCCTCCACTCAGCATCGCATGTCTGTTGACCAACTTTCTCGACATCAGTGCAGCTCCTTCTCGTCGCCTGCTCGCCAGTTTACTGCTCATGTCGCCCAGTCAGCAACATCGAGCAGAAATTACTGCTCTCATCGAGGTGTTTCACGATAGAACAGCTTTATCAAGCTGATAAAGCTGACACAAAAGAGCAGCATCAGCAATTAAAACTATCCTAATCGAGAGAATATTACTCAACAAAAGGATGGTTCTATATTTGAAGTGGTGTTTGCAGTGGCAGAAGTGAAGATACACTATATGATGCGTCGAGTTGTACATTTGTCGAGGACTGATCAATTGTAGACGATGCTGAGAATAAAGGAATTTTCAGCGCTGATAAATTCTGATAATTCAACGAAGCTCGCTTTGCTTAATGTGTGTATGTCTGTGTGTGTGTATGTGTGTGTGTGTGTGTGTACTCACTAGTTGTTGTGTACAGAAGATGAGCAAGGCTCAGACTGTCCTGTCTCCAAACCCACTATTCTCTAATCTACGCTTGAATTGTCCAATACTTGTGTGTGTGTGTGTGTGTGTGTGTGTGTGTGTGTGTGTGTGTGTGTCAGGATGAGGTTAAATACCGACGCTGGGTGCGCGAACAGCAGCCCAACTTGGCCGATACGCTGCACCACTTTGACTCTCTGTCAATTGATTGTGCCCTCTTGCTGGCCAACCTGCCCATCATCAGTCCACGGTGAGTCATCGTGTCTGTATGTCTGTATGTGTGTGTGTGTGTGTGTTTTATTGCACATTCTTTCAGTATCCATTCATGAAATATGAAATATTTTAAGTTTCTTCATCAGGCTACTATTTTTCGATGCTACGAATTTTGATTTTGTTTTTATTTTAATTCAATATTTATGAATTCAAAAGTAATCTTTGTTCGAGTTAATGCTTTCATGTATGGCTGATTTGTCTGTCTGTCTGTCTGTCTGTCTGTTGTACAGATTATACAGTATATCTTCCAGCGCTGCAGCTCACCCAGGACAGCTGCATCTCACCGTCACGGTTCTTCAGCAGCGGCAGGCAGGTGTGCGCCACTTTTGTCTAGCAGGCGCCGATTTTTGAAGGCTAAACTTGAAGAAAAAAATATTTAACATGTATGGCTGTACAGCATTATTCAATTCGCGTTAATATTTGTTTTTTGCATTGTAATAATATTTTATTGTAATGCTTGTGTGTTGTTACAATATTTTGTTAAATAGCAGTGCAAGTAATTATTTTGTTCATAGATCATATCCTTATTTGGCGCAGGGCAGACATTAATTTCAAACATAGATGAAATACAATAACACGCTGCTGTGGAGTTTCATGGCTAAGTTGAATTCAGCCGGTTCTATTTTTGCAGACGGCTTGCGTAAAGCTGGACTGTGCTCCAATTACCTCGACCAAGTGCAAATTGGCTCGCATATCAGTATCTATATCAGAAGGTGTGTTCACACATATATACACACACACACACATACACGCGAACACACGCGAACACATTCATATACGCGACACACAAATGCAACACGCTTGAAAACTCATGATTCAAGGTTTCATCAGTCGTTTGGTTATTGACTTTTAATATTAGTATTATTGTTTTGGTTATTATAATTGTTATTGTTCTTGTAGAAGCGGAGGGTTTCAGTTGCCGGCAAGTGTCGGTAATGTGGCGAATGTGGCGCGGGTGTTGCTGGTGGCTCACGGCGCCGGAATCGCTCCATTTCGAGCATTCTGGCAACACGTGCACGCGCTACGAACTGGTCAGCCAGCCCTCTCTCTCTCTCTCTTGCTCTCCTAGCACTCTCTCATATGCTCTGTCATTCTCTAATGTCATCTCTGACGCTGAGAAATGTCTTTGTGTAGATGCAGGACAAACAAAGATGATCTAGGGGAAAATTCGGATATGTTGATCTGTTTAGTGCACGATTGTCAGTCAGATTAATTCTGCTCACTCAAACATGTGAAACACAGATTTTCATAGTTGATTCGGTGTGAATTTCCATTACGAATATGTGAATCCTTGTTGATTACATTATTTTGATTTATTCTTCTTGTCGGCAATTTCAACCACGTGGTCTTATTGTTACCAGAGGGGCGCGGTGATGAGGTGGCGCGTGAAATGCACTTGTTTTACGGCTGCCGCTCGGTCGGACAGGACTTGTACGCGGCCGAGAAGAGACAGATGTCTGACTGCGGCGTTGTCACGTCTCATCACCGAGCCTTATCGCGGCAGCCAGGGGTGGCCAAGGTCAGCATTCACTGGCGAATCCAGAGGGGCTCAGACAAATGTTTCTATCAACTCCTCATAACCAAGAGGTTCACTAAAAGAAGCCAAAATATATTTCTGTAGAATTTGTTGATATAAGCATTATCGCAAAGCATATTTGCACAATATTGTGTGTGTGTGTGTCTGTGTATCATTGAAAATGCCTCAAGTCATGACCTTCACACGCTACCCAGCCATTCATACATGATTCAGCCTTCCCTCACACCAAATCGCACTCTGGTTCCGCCACTGTCAGCAATGTTATTCAGCCTTGTGTGCCCCGCCTCATCAACTCTCTTTCTCATAATACCCAGGCACAGATAGTTTATACGATATAAAATATAATTTATCCTCGTTTATTTCAATTGTTCTTCATTATTCCTCCTCATATGCTAATTTATATGAGCTTGAAGGCAACGTTGTGTGTATAAAGTACCCGCAAACCGGCTGGTGATTGGACGCACGGCGGGTGCTCCCTGTCGCCTTGGTGTCACAGCGATATGCTGACAATGCGCCATGCTTAAGTATCAGCCAACCTGATTGTTCTAGCTTTTCAAGCTGAGATTTGTTTTGTCGGGCGGTGTTTGGCAGCGTTACGTGCAGGACTTATTGGAAGCTGAGGCGGCGCTGACGGCTGAGCTATTGCTGGACCGCAACGCGCACGTGTTTGTGTGCGGCAGTTGTAGCATGGCGGCAGGGGTAGTGGCGGCCTTTCAGCGCGTGCTAGCCAGCGCGGCGCACATGAGCGACACGCAGGCAGACAGCTACATCAACGACATGAGGGTGAGTGAGGACAGCTGCCTTGTGACGGCGTCCAAATACGCGCTGATTTATTCAGCTGTATAGGCTCAATTCTAGAGCGAACACAGAATACGTCCGAAACTCAATACTTCGGGGTGCTACTGAGATAAATGTAAAATAAATTGTGGACGAAGTGGGAAAAAGTAAAGAAAATGTGAAATGTGTAATGAACATTAGCAGTAGTGTTTGTTTGTTGTTGCAGATGGAAGGACGCTTGCACGAAGACATTTTCGGCGCATCATAGTGTGTTCAGTGCAATTAGCCGTTACCGAGTAAAAAACCGTCCGATTATAACACTGCCAGCTTGGTTTGACAGCAATATTTTGAATTTATTTTTATATGTTCTTGATGTATGTCATCTATACGGGTATTTACATGTATATTTGTATGATGCCTTAATTATTCACTGCCACGTCAATTTTTAATGTCATAATGAAGTGTATATTTTACTATAAATTGATATAAACTTATAGCCAAATGAATTGAAATATATTTATGAAAGCTCATTCAAACAGTTGTATGAAAATGATCAACGATTTTAGTACAAACTGTTAGGCAAAAATACCGTACATGGATGCATTAAAACAATTATACACAGAAGAACGTACACAAATCAAACACAATGGTTCATATTTGTCGCATAACGGACGGAAATAGATTTAGTGATGGACGGAAATACTCAGCGTATACAAATGCCGACAACCAGGCGACAAACGAAGATACATACAGAGCATAAAATCAGCTGCAATTAACTATTTAAATTATTGGTTAAGTAAATTCCGACGTTGAGGATTTTTTATCACACTGCGTCGTAAAAAAGACACGATTTATACACCGAAGATATTCAGTGTTGAACGCACATTGAGTCATATCTACCACATAGTCCCTGCATGTGGTGGACACTGTTACGATTACCGAGTACTGATATCGGTGGCCGACTGATATGAACGAACAAGCGTGATGAACAACAAACAAGCGACATTTAGCGAGGTGCAGCAATCAAAAAGTCTCGATAAACATGGAAAAAAAACAGAAAATTATTCACAACAACGATAAGTCACACAAACACACACACACACACACACACACAGATAGAGACGGGCAGCTTCAATGGCTGATATGCCAGCTCTATTTGAACTGATCGAGCGGCCGATCTTGGCCGGGCGACTTGCCACGCTGACGTTTGGACGAAATTCGCGCGTCATTCCACAGCAAAATCGACGTTATCAGCTGCACAAACATGCCGACTACAGCTACCAACACACACACACACACACACACACACACACATACATATACATACGTGAAAAATTCACAACAAACCAGCCCTCAATCGCAGTGTGAGCAAGTGTGTATGCATGCATATACATGTGTATATGATGTATGTATGATGTGTACGATGAATACGCGAGTGTTTCCCAGTTGTGTGTGTGTTGTGTACCGAGCGCGTAGCTCCACGAGAGATAGTTGTGTTGACTGTCGTTGGTCCATTGGTACGACCGGCCGTGGGCACCAAACACGCCGACGGCAATCAAACCACACACACCTGCACACACACACACACACACCGACAAATATACACATGAATCGACAGATAGAGAGACAGAGAACATACAGACAGAAAAACACACAGAGACAGGCACAGATAGAAAGACAGACATACAATCAAACCTTGTCTTAATGTATTAATGTAATGTAATGTGTCTGTGTGTGTATATATGTGTGTGTTTGTATGTGTGTGTGTGTGTGTGTGTGTGTGTGTGTGTGTGTGTGTGTGTGTGTGATGGGGAATGTATGTAGATGTGTGTGAATGTGTGTGATGGGGAATGTATGTGTGATGGGAAATGTATGAGACAATGTAGCGACGTCGTCGTCGTGTGTGTGTATGTGTGTGTGTGTGTGTGTGTGTGTGTGTAAGGATGCAGTTGTCACCTGAGATGGCAGTAAGCAGAGCGAGAAGTCGCAGTAGTGGAGGATCACGATGTTCGTCCACACAAAATGACAGAACGGCCAGCAATACACCGCTGACACCCGTGCACATCAGCGCCAGCGTGTAAAACAACTGAGTGGCCACGAAAAATGCTGCCACAACACATACACACACACATGCAAACAAACACATACACAAGAAATATACAAACAAATACACACACATATACATACACATACACACACACAACAAACACATGCAAACAAACACATACACAAGAAATATACAAACAAATACACACACATATACATACACATACACATACACATACACACACCACCAAACACAGACACACACACACACAACAAACACATGCAAGCAAACACACACACACACACACCAACACACACATACAAAACAAACACACACAACACACACACACACACACACACACATACACCAACAAACGCATACAAACACACACACACCAACAAACAAACACACAAACACACATACAGCAACAAACGCACACACATACATACACACACCAACAAATACATACATGTGTGTTTGTGGTCGGACACAGCCTGCACTTTGGGTCTAGCGCGACTATGTGAGATCTGCTGAGATCGAGGACTTGTGTGAGGTCGAAGGATCTGGTGAGATCGTGTGATCTGGTGAGATCGAGGATCCGAAGAGTGGACCGTGAGGTCAGATGTGACCGTGTTGGAGTATAAGGAAGCTCTGTGAAGTAAGAATTATAAAAACACACATATTTGATCTATGGAAGGCGGGAACAGACAAGCTAACTCAGTCCTGCGCACTATTGTATTGTATTGTATTTTCACACAACATACTGCTCCACGCGGTAGTTTTTCAGCGCATGTAACAATAACAATAGAAATCGAAAACGATTTTAAATGCACGCTCAACTATTAATAATATACATGTGAACGATGTGATGTGTGAAAATGATCAAATATAATATAATACAATTACGCATTTGAACACAGCAGTGGAGAAGGCTGTGTTCGCGTGTAATTTTGCGGGGGCAAAGCCTCACGGTCCCGGCTGGCACACCGCAGGTCCGGCCGCCACACACAGGTTATCGCAATCACGGCCAGCACAGAAAACTGCACGGCTGCGCGCACACGAAACCCGCCTTGCGGCAATTGCGCTATCACTTTACGAAACGAACCCATCCGTTTCACCTCGCCAGGGAATCGAACCCTGGACCTTTCGTGCACAGAGCGTGAGTCTTAGCCACTCGGCTACGAGGCGAACACAAAGATGATCAAAAATGAGGCAATACACAACTCAGTGAGAACACACAAACACGCGCTACTCACGCGGGGTGAGATGTGCTCGAATATCGGCGTAGCCGGTGGTGTAGGCGTCAAAAAGCCAGCGACAGCCGCTGAAGAAGGTGCGCTGCAGCGGGTCGTTGGGATCGGCCAGGCTGCGAAAGCAGTGCACCCACAGTCCGAGCCGACGTAGCTTGACGCCGGCGAACCGGTAGTCCCCGGCCAGCCAGTGCTGCGTGCTGAACGCCAACAGTACGAGAAGCAGCGACAACAACAGCAAGACCACTGCCCAGCGACCGGCCAGACTACGACGGTGCGGCATCTGTCAGAACGTCGATATGTGACGAGGTGATAGTGTTAGGAAATAATGGCGTGAGAAAGTCAGGTGAGAGCGTGAGAGCTTGAAGAGAGGACGTGAGAAAGTGAGGCGACGTAAGATAGAAGCTGGATGAAGACTGGCGAGGTGGAGACACAGCGAAGACGCTGCAAACACGCATACACACAGACCGAGGAAAATGTACACTAGCACAAGCATATGCGGAGTAATGTACAGGTGCACACACACAGGGACGTATCGAGAAAGCAGCCTCTTCATCCCAGATGAAGAATACTGATACAATACCCATACAACTACCTATATCTACATAACTGCTTACCCATTCATGCGGAGAATAAAAAATTCAGATTGGTTTATAACTTTGAATATAGAGTAAAAATGATGTCAAAGAACCAAAAATGACATCCATTTAGCTGTCCAAGTGTAGTTTTTGAGATATGAGCCGTGGAATCGCTTGGCACGAAGGGATACAAAAACAAACTATTTTCACCAAACTATTCATTTACAACGAGCGTGTTCATATGAACACGCCCGTGTAAATGGTTTAATAACCCCCATGAAAACCGCTGGATATGAAAACTATTACAACGTCCACTCATTAGTCTCTGTTGACGTCATGCCATCGTAAATATATTTTGGAAATTTGAATTTGATGTCGCGAGTCTACCAATTGACTGTCATTAAAATGGGCTATGGCAAGTAGCTTGCAATAAACTACAAATTGAATGTATCACACCCGCATCTTTATCATTTTTCTACATCTTGAACTCGCAACGGAAAAATTGATTAAGAGGAAAAAAATTGAAGTCTAAATTTTACTCACAGTATATATGCAATACAAGTATCACAAACTAAAAACCAAACCCACCTTCCGCAAGGCTTAACATCAACAAACCTCAACTCAGATTTCCAACCGAAATATGTAAAGGATTTGGCGCATTTGCGACGATCTGTATCCTTCCTTCACACATACATCAAGCATTTATGAGAATATTACATTATTTGCACAATTGTCGATGTGATACGCATAATGACTCATAATTTTATTTGTTATTTTGTGTATATACTGTGTATGAGCGTGTGACCGAGTTAGACTGTGGTTGTGTGACTTGGAACTATTCTTCCCCGGAACTAGGAAATTTATTTCGCGCCCGTCTGCCCATATATACTTTCTTTTGTTTTCTCGTTAAAATAATCCGAGCGTATTTCTCGCTCACCCGCTGGATTCATTTCATTCCTTTTCGTGAATGCATTTATTTACACTTTTTTCATTCATATTTATCAGAAAATCGAACACCAACAAACAAAAACGTTGAAGATAAATTCGCTCATTTTCCAATGTCAGCCACTCAGTTTATATCCTGTATTTATAACCAGCTGAGTGGCCGCTATTATGACTGCAATGATGGCCTTGCACAGCTGCGGTATTCGGCAGGTGTCAACATTCCTCTGCAATTCACAAACACACACACATGAATTAACACACACGTACCTGCGCATACACAATCTCATACATCACTGGTTCTTAGCATGTGGGGAATTCCCCACTGGGGAATGGAAGAGTTGCCAAGTGGGAAGCTAAAGGTCGGATAGAAAGATAAACGTGTGTTATTATCTATTCAAATTCGTTTATTTATTTTTAATGACCTTTTGACATTTACTTTAATGTAACAACTGAATTTATTGAATTTATCAGCGCTGTTGTGGAAAATGAAGAGTTGAATCACTAAGAGGTGGGAAATCAGAGAAAAAGGTTCAGAATCACTGTCTTATATAATGGTGAAAGTAAATTATTGCCAAGATATAAATATTGGTAGTCATAACATGGTAACAATATCGACGCATTACAGCACCTTTTGATGACGTCATAAGAGACCCTGACACCGTTGGCGTTCAGGCGACGATACACGGTCCAGCAGGAAAACTCCAGCGAGTCCTCGAAGGGCACATCGTCCAGCGATGGTGAGAGAGGTCGCAGAACGCCTCGTGACTCGAGGCCAGGAAGAGAGAGGTACTGAGAAGTCCACAATCGACGGTAGCTGCGTGCAAGCAGGTATAATGGGACCAGTGAACAATTGTGTATTCTCAAGCGCACTTGACTCAGTAATGGACCAATAATATCTGTCAAAGTATGAGCCTAAATATTTACGCTTAAGTTTCCGCTGAAATGTTTTCGTATATTTTAATAGGTGATTATGCAATTTTTTCGCAAATCATCTGTAAGTTATATTTATATATCTCAGAAAAACTCACTTTTTCTTTTTGCTCGATGGTACGTGTTTCTCAGTCGGAGTGATGGATGAGTGTTGATCTTCTTGGCAACTGACAGACTGATTTTTGTCATTCGCCTGTTGATTGTTGGTGATTGCTTCGCATGATTCTGATAAAATAACTTTCGAGTTCGTTTCTGATTTTTCACGCAATTGTCCGGCTGTTGGTCGCTTGTTTTTCCATGTTTTTTGCATGTTCGATGTGAGCGTCTCTTTTTGGCCTGCCTTCAACGCGGTTGTATCTTTTTTCGGCACATCAGATGTGTATTCCTCTACGCGTATTTGAACTGCAAATAAACATATTTCATTCGGATATAAATTTCGCATTTGAACGTGTCCAAACTGCAAAAAAGAATAATGTTTTGATTTCGAAGCTGAACCAATCGCTAATCAATGAAGTTCATACGTAATATCGAGATATGTTAATTTTATTCAACAAGTTATCAAAGTTAGAAAATAATATGCAATGTAATTTAATGAGAAGATATTTTAACACCAAGACCGATGGTGAATAATTCAATGTTCATAAGGGTTTGAATTCAACTAAATTATTATTACTTTAAACCATTCTCACAGGCCAAATATTCTACACAATAATCAGCAGCTTACCGTTGGCCTTGTTATCTGTTTCCTGAGACTGTGACCTCTGTTGACATTTCAATGACCTCGAGCCGGAGCTGAGTTTGACTCGAGCCGACTCACTTGCGTCGTCTGTGCCCTGTTTGTCCAACATGTCCACCTGTCCATGTTTCACCGGTCGCTTCCAGCCAGTTGTAGGCAGCTTGTTGGCAGCCCTCCTTTTCGCCGGAGAAACACTCTGTTTGCGTCTGGCAACACTAACAGTGGCCGGCCGAAACGTTACGTGATCAAGGTCATCACAGACGCCATCACTGGACACGCACACGCCGGAAGACGCATTTGCCTCTTCGTCTTGATCATCGCCCGACAAACTGCTACTTGCACGACGCGGCTGCGACAAATAAATGCGCACATTCGGCCGCCGCTGCGCCATGACCGTCGCCAGCGGCGTTTGCTGTGCTGTCGCCGCGTCGTCAGCTGACTGCCACGCGGGTGTCACGTGATCTGGCCGTGATTCGAGCAGACGACGCACGGCGTCACGCAGCAGCGACGGTGGCGCCACCTCTACGGCGACATCGTGAGTGAAATGGCCCGAGAACGGTGCCGTTCTGCCGCCAAGCGAATGATCCGTGCCAACGAGAGCATGTCGCTGTGTGCTGGAGGCATTCTCACTGTCTAACGAGCTCATCGTCGGAGGGGCCAGCAAAACTGGGGACAATTAATAGGACTTTAAAAACAACGAGCTTGAAAACAGCTTGCTTGCCATATCACCACATGAACAGAAAAATCACAAAATTCATAAGAATTAGCAAAAAATACGACACTTAACCCAATGAATTAACATTGTGAGGGAATTTTTGCGTGGATTGTGCTTTCAAAATTGGTTATGGGATAAAAATAATGTGTAGATTAGGTTATATGAAAGTTAAATACGTTCCATTGTAAGTTGTAACGGTGTTGTTTATTTTATTTATATTTGCCGAAATTATTTAATTTATCTTGTCTTCACTTGTGCTGTGCATCATTTTGGGCCGTCCTTTATTCCGTTTATTATCATTTAAACCTGTTTAGATGTCGTCATAGAAATGTGAATTTTCATTAACGCCTGTATAAAAGTGACGCAACCCTACAACACAGCGATAGCGCTGTGTGAATTGGTCTAAAGCGGCAGAAACGCCTCGAACTAATATCGCTTGCCCATGAGATACACGTATTCATCAACAACAATAAGTATCGCATGATACAGTCATGATACAAAGTTGTTGAATACGAAGTTGTTGTATGTATTAGTTGTTGTTTAATTTCCAAAATAACTCACCACAATATCACTGCGATGTGCTGCTGTTTTTTTAGCAATTAAAATTCGCTACTGAGTATTCATGCTAGTGATCAAAGTAACTTCAAAACACACCTTACAGCCTCGCACCAGTCAAACACACACACACACAAACTGACAACGCGAAGTGAACAGAAACAAAGCACAATCATTGATCAAACAGTGTTTGTGCATGATTAGTTGCAGTTGCAATCGTCAATATCAGGCTGACCAAATCAATAATCTGTCCTGGCTACTCCGAAAACTCACTCCAATTATCTCCATGATTGCACTGTAGATTATTTAATCTGCAAAATACACTTATTCTTTATTCAACATACATTAATCATACAAAACCAACATACCCGCAATATACCAGTGTCAATGCAATACAAAATACTGTCACAAACACACGTGAAACCGTCATTTGGTGAGTGTGAACACGATCAAGCGCCATTGATCAAACTCAACACAAAAGCCGTCACGCACACACACACACACACAAGCATACGACTATAAAACACACACACACACATAGACTTGAGCTTAGTAATTAATATATTCAACCTTGACACAATAGCAAAGACCTTTACAAAGCGAATGTACAGCTTGAGTCTGTAAAATTATATTGTTATAATGTAGCCTTGTTATAATGTAGACTTGTTATCATGTACACTGTCGTGCTTGCGAAATCATTATTACTCGGGCAATCTGAGTCGATCTAGACAACGAAAAAACAGCAAAAAATAATGTTAAAGTGATTATTTGACCACCAGTAAGGCGCCGTGTTCGGCGATGAACGAGCGAGCGCGAACAAAGAAAACCGCTTGTTAATCGGGCTTACGGTTCCAGAGATGTAAGACTCTCAAAAAGCATGGGCAAAGTTTTCTGCTAAATTATAAGAGGGCATATGGCACGTGCCACGTGCCACACTGGGCACTGACATGATTCGGCATGGTCTCATTCGCGGCAGGAAGGATTGGGCTACCCAACAAAAAAACGCATGTTAATCGGACTTATGGTTCCAGAGATATAAGCCTCTGAAAAGCGTGACCACGGCCGGCGGGCCGCTCATACTCATTTTTCTAGTAACACCAAGTATGAACTTGCTCGCTTCGCTCGTAACAATTATAAGCAATAACTGCGTTTTGACGAATAATCACGTTTATTCAAGCGACAAAAAATGAAATATTTCTAACTCCAGTTATTTCCTATCACATAATATGGTGGCATCGGTAGAAAGACACTCACATACACACACACATGAATCCCGTTAAGACATGTGGTAACGAGGTGAAAAGCTTATCACAAGTTCAATTTTTATCACAATCATAATCAAATTATTCACGATCAAAATAGATTACTTATAGTGGAAGAACGTTTTTCCGAAGTGTCATTTTTGCTATTTTGTCTGTAATTTCTCAGTCAGCTAAAAACCTACAACCAAATTGCACAGGAGGAAACGAACGATATTACAAACCTAAAATATAACTGATGCCAAAATATAACTGAACTAGATTTTTAGAAATCCATATTTCAGTAGTCGTCGAATGAAAGCATAATATACATTGTTGTATGACAATTATACACATATAAAACATTTGTGACGCACCCACAAATGAAATACAGCCGACACGAGCGTACATCTGTGTGTGTGTGTACATGCGTGTGTGTGTACATGTGTGTATGTGTACATGTGTGTATGTGTATATGTGTGTATGTGTACATGTGTGCATGTGTACATGTGTGTATGTGTACATGTGTGTATGTGTACATGTGTGCATGGGTAAATGTGTGTATGTGTACATGTGTGCATGGGTAAATGTGTGTATGTGTACATGTGTGTATGTGTACATGTGTGTATGTGTATATGTGTGTATGTGTATATGTGTGTATGTGTACATGTGTGTATGTGTACATGTGTGTATGTGTACATGTGTGCATGTGTACATGTGTGTATGTGTACATGTGTGTATGTGTACATGTATGTATGTGTACATGTGTGTATGTGTACATGTGTGTATGTGTACATGTGTGTATGTGTACATGTGTGTATGTGTACATGTGTGTATGTGTACATGTGTGTATGTGTACATGTGTGTATGTGTACATGTGTGTATGTGTACATGTGTGTATGTGTACATGTGTGTATGTGTACATGTGTGTGTATACATGTGTGAATGTGTACATGTGTGAATGTGTACATGTGTGTATGTGTACATGTGTGTATGTGTGTATGGGTAAATGTGTGAATGTGTACATGTGTGTATGTTTACATGTGTGTATTTGTACATGTGTGTATGTGTACATGTGTGTATGTGTACATGTGTGTGTGTGTGTGTGTGTGTGTGTGGTAAAATAAATAAATCATACACTCATACAAAAAGACGATATAAAATTGACAAACACGCACACACATACACATCAGTTCGGCGACCCGGTGATGGCTGCCGCGTTGCCCCGCACGACCGCCAGACTGACCCGCTGTCTGAGCCAGGCCGTCTCGCGCGGCTCTCCCGAGCGCTCTGTTATTCGACGGCCGATTATCTTTATTAGGTCGTCGAATGTGGACCCCAGCACGCCGGTTGTTTCGACGGCCAGTGGCGCGAAGTCATACCGCTGGCTCAAGTCCGAGTAGCGCCGTCTTTTCGTCTCCTCGGCCGCCCGAGCCGCTGCCCCGGGAGCGACTGCACCCTCTAACAGGTATGTTCTGCTGAATGTGTTGGTGCACGTTGAAATCCCAAACCAGCGATTTGCCGCGCTGAAAGGGAAAGATGGTGATCCCGTCCGGCCGGCGGCCGTCGCCTCGGTTCAGACCGCGAGGTTCCAGCGACTGCCGCGACTCCTGCCGACGCCAAACTGCGATGGACGATGTCGTTCAGGGCAGTGTGACGCGGCAGTCGGCCGACGTTGTGGCAGCACGACAGACTGTGGTGGCCCCATCGGTCGGTCATTGAGCCGCAACGGCACCTGTGCGGCTGATGGATGGCGGCTACCAGGCGCAGCGCCACGCCGACGCGAACGGCTTCGTCAGACAGTAGCAGGCCGAGGCTGGAGACCGGAAGGGCGGACAACCAGGCGCCGCTATGGGGTACGGCCGCAGCCAGAAGGCGAGCTCGGTCCACCTGGTTAGCTCTCTGGAGCAGATTGAGCCGACTGACGGTTTTGAAGGCGTTGGTCACATCCAGTTTCAGCAGAATCTGATCATGCCGACCGTCAGCCTCATTAACAAAGGCGTGCGTGGCGTGAAAAGCCGCTTCACAGCCCAGCTTACATCCCATACATCCGAGCTGAACGGGGCCCAACTGCTGTGCGACTGCGCTCGTCATTTTGCCAGCGATCAGTTTGCTGGCGAGGCGCCGTAAAACACTGCCGACGGCTACTGGGCGCAGCCAGCCGGACTTCTTGCGCAATGCGATTAGTCGCGCGCTGTAGAATGCGCCGAGCACATTTCCGTCCGGAGGGCACCATGTATAAGTGAGGTCGCCATATATACTGGGGCTGCTCTCATCAGGTACATGGCCCGCGGCACCGACGCGTATCTGCTCAGGAAGAAGAGCGCCGGGTGCGAGCCGATGTTGGTGGTGCGCCTGATGAGCAGCTCCAGTTGGTGGTGGATGTTGTCCAGGGCTGCCGGTATGCCTCCGGACTCGATTGGTGCGCCCAGAAGTGTCGCCATTGCCGCTGCTGTGGAGATGGATCCCGGCAGGTGCCTCTGGATCAGCGAGTCGGCCGTGTCGTCATCGGAGGGTCCGAGCCCGATGGCCTCGCACTTGTTGGTATTTAGTGTGAGGCCGATGTCGTGCAGGGCTGAGACGAGACGCCTGATGTCTGATGGTCCTCCTATTGTGGCGTCGTCGAGGTACCAGACGTCCAGCGGTGACTCAAGCTGCTGAGCCACCGGATCGACCGCGAAGGCGAACAGTGCGGGACCGAGGGGGTCTCCCTGCTGCACGCCGCGGCACGACCAGATACGCCTGGTACCGTGAAACAGCGGTGTTGGTTGGCCGTATGCCTGTACGACAAGCGGCAGTGCGACGGGGAAGCGGCGACTCACCTCATCCAGCAGGGTGCGGCGGTTGACGCATTTGAACGCGTTGGCCACGTCTAGTTTCACCAGAACGTGACCGCGCTGCCCCTTGGTTGTTGAGATGAAGTGGCGCGTTGCGTGCACAGCCGCCTCACACCCCATTCTTGTA
>OU696570.1:13878519-14013519 GCA_916048095.2 Sacculina carcini | reverse complement strand
CAACGTGTAGAGCACTGATTCACCAGACATGCAAATAATTATCCACGATTGAATATTAACAATGTGAAATCACGAAAATTCAATTGTATGTGTTGTGCATTACAGCTAAATTACGAGCACACAAAGAAATTACCAACTCTCGATAATCATCCACTCACCGACAATAATGAGTAATTTCCGGTTCGAAAACATCGTTCTGAGACACAACATACTGCCAGATACGTCGGAAACAACCACTCAAATTTCAAAACCTGTGATAGACAGTTACGAGTCACAATTTTTCATTTTTTTCATTTCATTTGTATTTGGTATAGCGCCCATTCGACACAGGCGCGCATATCAGTCAAAGAGCAAATTGTCGATCGGCAAGAATAAACACTCAGATAAGCGAATGACCATAAAATATACTAATAAATAAAGAATCTAAGTACATCTAAACAACAACATTTTAAATAAATACAAAATAAACTACTATAAAGAGAAACAAGCAATACAATTCAATATGGCGCAATAAATCACAAACTGGCGCGCGACACAGGAGCATTCACAACACATACACACACAATATCCATTTACAACTCTCATACACGGACACAGGATATGGATAGAGACAAGATGGAGAAGATAAAAAAGAAAAAGAAAAAAGCTGTCATTGAAGAGAAGCAAACGGCGTTAAGGAATGAGTAATAGGATCAAAAGATATTTCAAATAGGAACTTACGCAGGGAAGAGGTAAATGAACGATAGGTTGAAGAGGATGTTATGTGAGGAGGAAGCGAATTGTATATACGAGGACCATAGAAGGAAAATGATTTGGAGGACCAGGAGGATTCATTTATGGCACGAGGACAAGAGAGAGGAACCGGAAGTCGGGAGGAAAGGTAGCTGGAAGGAGATAACAAATCAGATAGGTATGAAGGCTGCAGAGGATCATGTATAAGTTTATAGATTATACAACATACTTTAAAGTGGATTCGTGATTTCATAGGGAGCCAACGGAATTTGAAGAGAAAGGGAGAGGTGTGTCGGCAGAAGGAAGGATATAAAACAAAGCGACAGGATTGGTTAATAACACGCTGGAGGAGAATGAGGGAGGATTTAGGACAATTGAGGTGAAGTGAGCTGCAGTAATCGAGTCGGGAAAATATGAGTGAGTGAACAAGTTTGATAGCAGAAGACTGATCAAGACAAGGCCGGATAGGATATAGAGAGCGAAGTATCAGACGACATGTGCGTGAAGTAGATTGGATGTTAGTTGAGAAGGAAAGGGAGGAATCGAAAATTACACCGAGATTCTTGGCAGACAATGAGAGAGGGAAAGGTAGGAGGGGAGGGGAAATACGTGGAGGATGGAGAGCAAGGAACTCGGATTTAGAAGGATTCAGGAGGAGACGACGAGACGAAGACCAGGAGGTGATATCAGACAGAATGTCAGACAGGAGATCTGGATGGGAAAATGGACAGGGGATATAGAACTGTATGTCGTCAGCATAGATGTGAAAGCAAATAGAGCGGCGTCGAAGGATCGGACAGAGTGAGGACATGTACAGATTGAACAGGAGAGGACCAAGGATAGATCCTTGGGGAACGCCAGAGGAAAGGGGGAGTGGATTGGAAACAGAGGAGTTGAATTGAACAGAGTAGGTTCGATTTTGTAGGTAGGAGCGGAGTAAAGCAAGGGCAGACTGAGATACACCAAGATGAGAGAGATCATCGATAAGAATGCAGTGGTCAACGAGATCAAACGCTGAGCTCAAGTCAAGTAATACGAGGAGAAGAGATTTGCGATAGGAAAAGGAAGACAGAATACCATGAGTGACTGAGATAAGAACAGATTCAGTGGAGTGATAGGGGCGAAAACCAGACTGGTTAGAATCAAGGGAATTATAAATGAAAGGAGATAGTTGAGAGGATATTGCAGACTCAAGGAGCTTGGAGGAGAAACTAAGGAGGGAAATAGGACGAAAGTTGCAGCACAAGGAAGGATCAAGAGTAGGTTTTTTTAGAATAGGGTGGACGAAAGCGTGTTTGTCAGCAAGAAAAGTACCATGTAGAAAAGAGGAGTTTATCAAATGAAGTAAGTAAGGAACTAAGGACCCAATAGACGCAGCAATAACACCAAAATTAATTGGATCAGCAGGAGATGACAAGGGTTTACGTGTGGAGAGGAGACACAAAATATCAGGGAGGTCAAGCTGAGAAAAAGATGGAAATTGACTAGATGAGGTGGTATGGATGACAGAAATGTGTGTAGGAGGAATACGAGAGCGAGCGGATTCAACTTTGTTAGTAAAGTAGGAAGATAGTTCGTCAGCAGTGAGAGAGGAAGTAGAGGAAGGAGATCGGAGTCCAGAGAGAGAGTTCAGAGTGTTCCAGAGAGCTTTGGGAGAACGTGAGAGAGACGTAAGACGAGAAGAGTAATAAGCTTGCCTAGCAGATGTTAGAGAAGAAAGGTATGTGGTGCGAGCAGAGCAGAAGGCAGACCAGTCAGTGGAAAGCCGAGAGCGTCTCCATGTTCGCTCGAATGCCCGCTGATGACGTTTGAGACGGTTGAGGCGAGTGTTGAACCAAGGGGAAGGACGAGGACGAGGCGAGTGAAAAGTCAGGGGAAAAATAGTATTGTTAATAGAAGATAAAGCCGAATAAAGAAGAGGATATATTGCAGAAGGAGGAACCGAGCGAAGCAATTGCAATGGTAGAAGGTTTGCTAGAAGGGTGTGGAAGGTGAAGGGATGAAAATTTTCATATTTCCTGAAATACAGGGGAGCTGGAGTGTGATTAGGTCTATGAATGGCCAATGACGTAATGATTAGAGAATGATCAGAGATGGAAGTATAAAGGGAAGAACAACTACTTCAGAGGGAGGAAGATCAGATGAGAGAACAGGAGAAGGGAAGAGAACTAAATCAAGAGTATGACCAGAATTATGAGTGGGAGAGGAGACTGGAGAGATGAGACCATGAGAACTAAGCAGATGGATGAAATTCGAGGCATAAGAAGACACAGAAGGACAATCAACCCAAAGATTAAAGTCTCCAAGAACAACGTACCTACTGGAGAAAGAAGCTTCAATAGCGTCAAGGAGAGAGGAAAATTCAGAGAGAAAGGAAGACGTAGTACGAGGATGGTTATGGCGATAGATGATAAGAATGCAGAATTTATGAGGTGGATCATTAGACGGCAGACAGAGGGTGAGGAACTCGAAAGAGGAAGGAGGAGAAATGGGATCAGGTAAAAGAGACAGGGGAAGAGACTTCAGATGCATGCATCCCACTCCACCTCCAGAGGATTTTGAGTTAGACCGGGCTTTGTGAATGAAACAAAAATCGGAAGGGATATTAGCAAGAAAGGAGGGTAAATCAGTATCAAGCAGCCATGTTTCAACCAACAAAAAATTGAGAGATGATGAGAAGAAACAAGGTGAGAGAGAAGAGTGAATTTGTGTCGACAGGATCTAATGTTCAGGAAACCGACCAGAAAAGAAGAATGATGGATGAGTGAATGTTGGGAAACAGGTGAAGGATTAAAAGAAATATGATTCGACGGTGGCAAGGAATCACAAGCTGAATCTGAAGTGGATGAGGAAGAGGGACTAGGTAGTCAGGCGAGATGAGAGGAGGATGGAGGAGCAGAGATAGATGGAAGAGAAGACAGAGGCAAGTGGTCGTCAGATGTCGCAGTGCGGAGACGGATGGAGTGGCGGACTGAAACGAAAGAGGGACACGACGAGTGAAATGATGAGTGAGTGTGAGGGCGAGAAGAAGACGCGCAGTGGCAGCATTTGTTAGGAGCAGTATGATTACAAGCAGAGGAGCGATGGGGTCCGGCACAGAAGCCACACGTTTCATTGCGGGTGCACCTCGCCTCGCTGAGGCCGAGGCCCGCGCAACGAGCACAACGGGTTACCCAAAACCGGTCATACACCAGACAGGACCTCAGTTCGACATAGAGTCGATCGCCGGCCGATCTTATCGCAGCACGGACGGAAGGTAACAGCGTCAGTACAGCATGGCGAATACCACCTCGGGCCCGCGTAAAAAATAACAGCTTGAGATAACAATGAGACTTACTGCGCTGTTAATGTCTAACGTAGCACTTGCAGAATAAAATATCCTATTCATTCATATCCTTCTATTCATTCATATTTATTCATTATTCATCCAGTCTCGGATACAGCTGATCCTTCTATTTTGCCAGCCCTAATAAAATTGTCAGACGATGTAGTGAAAATCCAGTCAAAAGAAAACAATACTTTGATTATAATAACTGAAACGAAAGAAACATTTGTAAAGCAAAGAACAAATATATATATATGCGGTAGCAATGCGACACATATGCAATATAAACGCAAACAAACGCTATTTATTCACCAGTCTCCCAATCAAAACTGCCACGTTTCCCAAAAAGGAATAATGCCTTACATCACCCGCAATTGCCACATCCTGACCTTACAAAATTAGCAGATTAAGTGGCGAATCGCAAAATTTAGGGCCAAAACTGTCCGGCAAATTGAACACGGCCGTTTATAGATGAGCGTTGCTGATACAAACAATGAAATACAAACACTGACCAAATCCAACCAGACGAATAATTTTCAATAGACTTTGACGAAGTAATATTAAAACCAGGTCTACCAAGACACTCGAATAATGTTTCACCACTTACTGATTAGAATCATAGAATATACTGAGAAATTAACCAAACATTAACAATAAATATAATAGCCGAATAATTAAAATCAATTCGAGCTGTGGCATCAGTAGAACATATGTATATTTTGGGTTCAATAGGCATACCCATATGAATGTTGGCATAGACTTTAAGGATGATAAATGCGAATCTACCGAAAATGCAACTGAACAAAGCCAAGTGAAATATACATTCAGTCCATTTTTTCCTGGGGACTTGGCCTCAACTACTGTCTCTCAAGCTGAACAAAAAATAAATTGATTAAGATAAATTTACTGAATAAATTTCTGAATAACTAAAACTCTGTGGACTCCGTGGACTCCGTGGACTCCGTGGTGTAGTTGTTAGCACACCCTCCTCACAAGCGGAGCAGAATTTCATTGGGCGAATTCTACAATCCCACAGCCCCTGTCCATCCAGCAGAAAATGATGGTACCAGATATCAGTAATGAGTTGTGGCATGCATTCTGGCGAGGTGGCCCTCTCTAATACGTCTTACGTCCTTGTGGCGCCATAGCGTGGAGAGGTTCTGCGGTGGCAGCGAGCTGCACGGGGCACGCCTGTGTGTTCATAGCTTCGGCTTCTTCTCTTGTAGCAGCTGCCACTTAGGCCTTTAACCTTTAACCTTTAACTCTTGAACAACATTAATTATCTAATAAAACACGCCTGATAGGTAATCGTGTTGTTTTTCAGCACTCTTCTCGATGCTGTTAGTTTAGGCGGTTCAAAACTGCTGCCAATTAAAATTAAATCCGTGTCGTATGTTTGTTTCCTGCCAGAGTCACCAGTGGCGGTTCCATGGAGAAGTGGGGGGCTGAACCCCCTCCCCCCTCCCTCAAATACGCCAAACTCCCCCTGAGCCCCCAACAATTCTGACCAGGAACATTTTGCGTTCCTCGTGTATCGCCAAGCCCCCGCATCTTTTCTTAGCCCCCACCGTAAAAAAACTGGCGCCGCCACTTTTATGTACACGCCGGGCAAGCAGCACACCACAAACGCCACATTTGTGGAGTTTACGATAAGTAGTAGAAACCAGCTCTCTAAAGGCGGTCTCAGCATAAACACACAGACACACTCACACACACACACACATACGCACAGATACACATACATACACGTACCCTATTGGGGGCGAAGTCACACATGGCCATATAAATCTGTCAGCGCTTGCAGTGTGATGTTTCGTTTTTCACCGCCTGCCGATATCTGGCAACCCTATCTGGCAAACCTATCTGACTGCCGTGTCTGGTAACACTAGCTCATCTGGCGGCATTCGTCGGCGAAAACGTGCTCAGCAAGGTGTGCTAGAACAGCATGTTGTGTGGTTGAAAGTTTTTGTGGCGCTGTAAAGCGGATGACAAAAAATGTGGGCTCAAAAATGGACCAATACATTTCAAAAACGCACTCACACTGACACAATTGTGCCAGCAAACAGCACTAGAATAGAGCTAACGAAACAAGATAATCATAAACAGACTTAACACTTCACAGGTGCAAAGTGCATGAGTCTGCCAAGAGCACATTGTGTGTATGTGTGTTTGTGTGTGTGTGTGTGTGTGTGTGTGTGTGTGTGTGTGTGTGTGTGTGTGTGTTTGTGTGTGTGTGTGTGTGTTTGTGTTTGTGTGTGTATTGTATAGATAGTAACAGTCCAAATGCGTACAAAAACACACTCAGTTGGACCATAAACACTTCCATTCTATCTTGCACAATCGGTTGTGCGTGTGTGTGTGTATGTGTGTGTGTGTGTGTATGTGTGTGTGTGTGTATGTGCGTGTGTGTGTTTGCACTGATAGTGAATTCGCAGGGCGTGTCGCGTGCACCTGCTAAACTAACCCCAACAAGTTCCATATATCACCAAACACACACACACACGCACACGCACACACACACATGTATATCTTTGCATATTCATTATTCATTCTCTACCCACAAAATTGCATATGTTTTCCATAGTGAAAGGTGAATTTTGTTTGTTTTAAATAATATTGTTCCCCTTCAGAGCAGCATTGATTTCAACATGAGCTCAACCGACCGTATGTTGCAGAAGCTAATCGCGAAAGCTAATCGCTAAAAGCTAATCGCTAAGTCAAATATGGATTTGTTTCTAATTGTTTAATTGCGCGCAGAAATTGCGTAATTTGTTATTATTTCAACAGTTTAGCGGACGCAAATCCAGCAAATCAATTCCTAGAGAGACATTCTACTCGGTTCTCATTTTAAAATCGCTTAACTAGTACACAAATTATACATATACAAAAAAAATACATTTTCAATGACTGTAATTGTCTCAAATATTGCGAAAAGCACACACAATGGCGGATTATTAAATAAACAAAAACACCGCTTATGCAAAGTTCTTCGCCTGTTTGGCACAAGCAGTGCTTCCGCTTGTTCAACCACAGCGTGGGCAGCACGTGTTAAGCGAGCTCGCTTCCTATGGGGAAAGTGAGCACAGGGACGGTGACCCCGTGGGAGAATACATCACCGCATCACACCACTAATGAGACAGACACACATACATACACACGCACGCATACACACACACAGGCACATATACACACACGTACACCCATGCAGTAAATAACCCTAACACACACCGACACACGCACACACACACACACACACACATAGCACACACACACACACACGGCCTAGTCAAGTATTGGATGTGTCTGTCCAAATTTGATCCCACCTAGCACACACACATGCATACACACACACATACACATACATACACATGACGTCCATGTAGTAATAAATATACCAATTATGGAGAGCGAAAATTAATTAGCAAAATATTTGAATCCAAAAACATAAGATGAAATCCAGCAAAAATGAAATCCCGCCAATTTTTGCTTGGTAATTTTCCCTTGGTGTGTGTGTACTATATGCTGTTATAATGTAGCTTATTATAATGTACGTAGCTTTTGTTCTCTGATTTCCCACTTCTAAATTCCGTCATCTCTTCATTTTCCACAACAGCGCCGAGAAATTCAATAAATTCAGTTGTTTCACCGAATTAAATGTTGGGAAATCGTTATAAACCAAACTAAACGAATTCGAATTGTTGAAAACACACGTTTATACTTCTGTTCGACATTTAATTTCCCAGTTTGCAGCCCATCTGTTCCCCACCAGTGGGAAACTTCCCACAGGTTACCTACCACTGGGCCATTGAATTAGTCAAGAGCTTTTTCTATGATATATATTTTCTATGTATGTCGCTCAGGCATTTTTTTCCCAATTCTCTTGGAATCAGTTTTTGAACCAGCCAAAATTTCAGTCATATGTTATATATACAATAGACACACATGGCATGGAGACTCATGAAGCTACATGACTAATATATATGAGTCTTCCGAGTCACAGTCATACTTGAATCAATGAATATTTATAACAACAAACACATACAAAACGGAAAATCAAGAAACATCATAAGTGCGAGATGTAATTGAGATCGCCACTCGATTATATCACTAACTGATTTCATAAATTACATTTCCATACATTACATTAGCATATTCGTAATACGCAGTTTACATTACCGTAACAACGATGAGATCGTACATTTCAAACAAATATACATTCAAGAAAAACAACCAATCAGAAGCAATAACAACATTAAATACACCCCTCACAATAACAATACAATAACAATATAAAACAGACAATACGTCACAGAATAGAATAAAAAATAGCACTAAAAATTATTCGAATGAGCATATTGTTTCAATTCTGGCGAGAAAATATGTGTGTGTGTGTATGTGTGTGTGTGTGTGTGTGTATGTGTGTATGTGTGTATGTGTGTGTGTGTATGTGTGTGTGTGAGTGGCTGTCGTTAATAGATACACAGCACACAACAGCTGGCACTCTACACTTTGCCACTGCACACTGGGACGACGCCAAAAATCAACGCTTCCTGCGGAAACTGCCACAACACCGCTCCTCCAATTACACACACACACACACACACACACACACACACACACACACACACACACAGACAGACAGACAGGGTGTCGTATACGCGGTCGAGCCTGGCTGCTCATAGGGACATGTGACACACACAGAGACACACACACAGACACACACACACAGACACACACGGTCCTCGACGCTCGTCGGCCCAGCCTCGTCGATTTCGATGATGTACGACGTCAGGAAGTGGCTTGGCTGCCAACAAAACAACCACACAAACATATATATATATATATATATATATATATATATATATATATATATATATATATATATATAAGGAGTACAGTATTGGAGTACACAACTAATCAATAAATATAATCGTTTCCCGATTGACAAGGAATGTCCTATAAGCTAGTTTATAATAAATCCGCAAATATGTTCATGCTAGCATTATAATTTGAAATATAAATACATTAGTTGTTTGTCAATCTAATTAGATAATCAGAAAGACGAAATTTTCCCATTCAATTTTTCCCATTCAAGCCCTCAGTAACCAGGTGGGCATTGAAAATTCGGACAGAAGGACAAATATGTGTTTTATCAATCTGAAGTTGCATTTTAAACGCTTCTATGACACAACCTTAACGGCATAGAATTCGGTGGAACAACTGAATTTGTCGGTTTTTTTCAGCGCTGTGGCGGTCAATGAAGATTTGGCTCATTTGGGAATTGGAGATTCAGAGATAGAATGTTACGTACCTCTACACTAGGTGCTTCCTATAGTCTATGGTTGAAAGATCACCAAATCTGTTTAATTACACCTTCACAATTAAATTATATTGTGATGGGGATCAGATAGAATAGGAAAACGGATACAGGACAATGAATATATCATCAGATTCAGCAGATATCCGCCTCCAATCGTCAAACAATCTTACAGCAGGTGGAGATTGGTCTTCCTCAGGTAAGTTCTGAATCAGTGTGGCGCTGGTGTATTGTCGTCCAATCAGGTCGGAATGCGGCCCCAGCACGCCATTTTCAACTGGCTAATGTCGCCGCTGAATTATCGCTTGTCAGCAACAAGGGCGTAACAAGGTTGGGGCTGACTGTATCATAGGTGTCGTACAGTGGCGGATCCAGAGTGTAATTTCTTGTTGTGCTTAATTATTAAGAAATGATATGTACACACATTTACTAAAGCATTATGCGCAAATATGCTTTTCGATAATGCATATATGATCAAACTACAAAAATATTTTTTTCTTGACTTCATTTAGTGGAGCTCTTAGTTATGAGAGGTTGATGGAATCATTGGGAGGTTTCAGCCCCCTGAGCCCCCATCCGAATCCGCCAATGATGTTGTATGTATATTTGGCTGCACTCAGCCACCACTGGGATGCCAGAGGACAGTGCAATGTTGAAATACACTTGCAGAGAAAGACAGTTCAATTGTTACAAATAGTATTCAATTGTGTAAAAAATTCAGCACGTTTACGATGAAATATTACCACATATTAAATATCATAATTAATGTCATATAATTAAAAGCGATTAAGAATATTGTATAAATATAATAAAGATTTAAAAATGATGACGTAATTAATATGAGAAATTTTCACCAGCATTAAGATTAAGAAAATTAATGCTTACATCTCAACAGGGTAATTGAGCAAAGAAATATTAATACAAGAACAAAATGTGCCGTAATCAAATCTCAATCTTTCTGCTAGCAATATTTCGGTGGCGCTTGCTTGGATCTGGAGAAAATGCCAATTATGTTTAATATGTCAATCTCATATTGAACTGCAAATTATGCAGTGACATAGTGAGGGGCGGCATATTTCAGGGGCGGTACAAGAACTTCTGAACACACTGAATTATCGTTATATCTGAATTGAATTTCTGAATATACTATTTCATATTTGCATTTTTTAATATCGAATTCTTAAAAATTAAATAAAGGTAAGATCAATGGAAAATAATTATATCCGATTAGGTGACTAGAAGTATGCAGTATTATAAGGTGTTTGTCATGTCAGCTATATAGACATATGGTCGTGCTAATTCCCTTTGCTAAGTGATCCGTATTCCCTTGCTAAGTGATCCGCAATCATATATGATGGGAGGCGGCAAAAAACTTATCACCTCGGGCTATTATTTATAGCTGGAAACATTTCCGCTTTGGCTTCGAAAAAATGCTGTGGCTTAAATGCAATATTTCAATATCGAGTTTGACTGCAAAAACCAAAAAGTTTTTATTGTGTGTTTATGTAAACGAGTGTGTGTGTGCACATATGTGTATCTGTGTGTATGTCCGTGTGTGTGCATGTTCCAACGGCGCCGAACCCAATCACAAGCATCAACACGAACGATTTGAAAAATGTCGCACACACACATACACACACACACACACACATACACACGCACACACACACACACATACAAACCGATGCTGATAGAACAGTGAGTAGACGTTTCGTTAATTGGTTAACAAATTCCAATAAGCTGGACACACACACATGCACACCGACAGACTGACAGACAGACAGACACATGGCTGTTGAGGAGATGAACTGGAGAAATGTAACGTACATGCATACGGTCGTGGAGAAGTGCATTCATTTTGTGTCGTCGTAGTAGTGTGTTTGTGACGATGAAACTGTTAGCACACACACTCACACACACACACACACACATACATACACATACTCATACACACACACACACACACAAACGTAAATATATAAGGCGTACATGTGTAAAAAATGTTGCTACCTTGAAAAATATGCATAGATTGTTGTTTATATATACCGTAGTTTCCTATGAATATAAGACTTTTGTGTGATTTTTTTGTGTTTTTTCATTATTCATGTGAATTTTTTGTTTTTTCCTACTCCCAAAAAGCACATACATACACACATGCATACATACACACGCACATATATACACAAACACACACACAAACACACACACACACACAGAGAGATAATATATTTGTAGGCTTGACCAGTGGCGGATCCAGAGTGTAATTTTGGGAGGCTGAATTTTGGGGAGCTGAATTTTGGGGGGCTCAATTTTGGGGACGATCAGTCATGTATATGCATAATTATGCAACATTTTTGCGACAATGCTTTTATCAACAAATTATACAGAAATATATTTGTATTGACCTTTTATTGAATCTCTTGGTTATGTGGGGTTGATGGAAACATTTTAGGGGTTTCAACCCCCCGAACCCCCCCTCTGGATCTGCCAGTGGTTTGACTCATAATATTTCAGCTAAATAGCTTTTTGTTGGGAGCTTACATTACGTGTTACTTGTTACTTGTTACTTGTTACTTGTTACTTGTTACTTATTACTTGTTACTTGTTACTAGCTACTTGCTACTTGTTACTTGTTACTTGTTACTAGTTACTAGCTATTTTTTACTTTTTACTTGTTACTTGTTACTTGTTACTTGTTACTTGTTACTTGTTACTTGTTACTTGTTACTTGTTACTTGTTACTTGTTACTTGTTACTAGTTACTAGCTACTTGTTACTTGCTCCTTGTTAGTTGTTACTTGTTACTAGTTACTAGTTACTTGCTACTTGTTACTTGCTACTTGCTACTTGCTACTTGTTACTTGTTACTAGTTACTAGTTACTAGCTACTTGTTACTTGTTACTTGCTACTTGTTACATGTTACTTGTTACTAGTTACTTGCTGATAGTTACTTGTTACTTGTTACTTGCTCCTTGTTAGTTGTTACTTGTTACTTGTTACTTGCTACTTGTTAGTTGTTACTTGTTACTTGTTACTTGCTACTTGTTACTTGCTCCTTGTTAGTTGTTACTTGTTACTTGTTACTTGTTACCTGCTACTTGTTAGTTGTTACTTGTTACTTGTTACTTGTTACTTGCTACTTGTTACTAGCTACTTGTTACTTGCTCCTTGTTAGTTGTTACTTGTTACTAGTTACTAGTTACTTGCTACTTGTTACTGGCTACTTCTTACTTGTTACTTCCTACTTGTTACTTGTTACCAGCTACTTGTTAATTGTTACTTGTTACTTGTTGTTGTGGGGATGTTGCGTTGTAGTAGAACACTCCACGTCCCCCACGATCACATGAATATTGCATGTTGACTTCTTGTTTGGAGAGGACATACAATTTCTTGAATACAAACGGTTTCAGTCTTTTCCTGAAAATATTCACATTTGGTGACTTCTTGACTGTCGTCGGCAGTATGTTGAAAAGTTTTGGTGCATTCCTGTCAAATGCTTTTTTCCATGTTCTTTGCAATATCGCTTTTCACTTAGTCGCTGATATTGTTCACTAATTCGAAGAACTAAATGTGTGTTCACTTGAATAATTTCCAGCATATTCTTGACATATACTGGTTTTCAGAATTTCAAAGCTTGATACATAAAACCTTGATTGCAAACACAATTGGTCTTGAACGAACTGCTCTCCTGGTTTTGGCTCAACATTGCAAAGGACCACCCATATGCAACATTTCCTGCAACATAAGTGCGCCAAGTCGTTGTCAACCAAACCACTCGCATGGTGATTTATAGCACATGAAAACCTGAATGTTCTTGCAACTGTGCAATTTGCAACCGCCACAATTGTTATCACATGTTGCTGTGTGTGTGTGTGTGTGTGTGCGTGTGTGTGCGTGTGTGTGTGTGTGCGTGTGTGTGCGTGTGTGTGTGTGTGTTTATGAGAAAATATAGTTTGCTTTTGTTCATATAGCGTAATTGTGATCGAATAAGTTATATGGATTCAATAAGAATGCAATATTGATAAAAATTATCAATGATAGGAGGTTACGTCTAAAATATTTCACATGTTTTCAATTTATATATTTACTTGTTGCGTAGAATTGCGATTGTCTTAATTTTGAAAATAATTAATATATTCAGAATAGGGTGTGTGTGAGTATCATAGACTAAATTTGTATTCCCATAAGGAAAGAGTCTACAAATTTCGTCCCGATTATGCGGGCTTGCATCATTCGGACCACTACTTGTTCGGCAAACGCGAGTTCAAATCGCACCTGGCGCTGTTTTTCGGCCAAACCACTGTGGGCCAATCAAGCTTAGGTTCCCACGCCGTCAGCGCAGTCACATACCTGACCAATAGCGCGCGCACACACACACACACACACACACACACACACACACACACACACACATCAAGTCTGCACTGAATTCCGCTATACCTGCGTTCTGCTATGTGACATCAAAGCGACCGTCACCAAGGCACGTTTGAGTGGCGTGGGAACAATGCCTCGCACATACAGCCCACACACACACACACATGCGCATACACGCACATACAAACACGCACACGCACACGCGCGCACACACAAACCGCTATAGATAGACATGTACATAGTGTATGTATGCTTCGTGAGATATACGCTCACATTACGCTCTCTGCTTGATGCGGGCTCATTTCCAATGTTAAAGTCATGATGCTAATGGCAGTGTACTCTCACGCTGAACATGAGTGAACATGTCGTCAATCTGCTGGTCTGTTTATGGTCTAGGCTAAGTGTGTAAGGATTCAAGAGCATTAATAAGGCTAATTTATTGAAAACGCTTAAAAAACGCACAAAAACGTTTGTATATTTTTCATAGATTCTAGGTTAGGTTAGGTTTAGCTGGTTAAGTTAGGTTAGGTTTAGTTAGGTCAGGCTAGGACTGAAATATATTGGTTGAATCAAATTTTCTAAATCTAATGTTCTTGCTTCCTGGCACCTATAGCTTCAACCGTCTGTTTATATGCAGGAAAACTAAGTTGTTTCGTTGAAAATTTCAATATGAGAAAACCAACTATTGTAAGTTATGATTAATTATTGTTTTTATGTCTTAAATGATTTTATTATGGATATTATACGTGATTATATATATGATAATTTACTTAAGTTTTCTTTGATATTATTTCATTAATGATAGCATAATTTAATGTTGATGCTAAAATTAATATACATATGATAGTAATGATTTAATTTATTGTATTATCAACGAAAAAGTCAAAACTGTTGATGAATATATGTTATTTGAATCTTGGAGATTTCAAGTTCGACGACGAATATTTGTGGGAATAAATTCTATTGAAATAAATTCTTGAACATATTGTGTTATAAATTGGTATCTGTTATGCGTTATGGTTTTATACAGAGGAGCTTTGTGGAATCCAATATCCAGCCACTCAACACTGCTCGGATTAATTTTTCCATTGAATCTATTTTACAGCTCTCCCGCAAATTTCTGTTCAAATCTCGACCAACCCTGTTCGAATTTCAAATGGCAGAAGCTTTGCTCCAATACGGTGCTTCAAAACATGTTCACACACACACACACACACACACACACACACACACACACACACACACACACACACACACACACACACACACAAACACACACACACACACACATACACACACATACACACACACGAGCACACACAAACACACACACACGTATACATACACTGAATATGGATATATTCATGCTAGAATGTGTCCTAATAAGGAAAAAATATTACAAAAACGCGCACAACCTGGCTAAAACTATGGTTAATTGACTTATCTGTTCAGATCAGCTTTGGAAATTGTAAGTATATCTGGAAAAATCTAGCACAGAACAAAATCAGTACGCAAAATATTATTTTGTTTCAAATATTTACCTAAGACTCTTGTGACCTTTGTAGAATTCGTGTTGTAGTGGTAGCACACCCGCCTCACAAGCGGGAGGTCCGTGGTTCAAAACACGGCGGAGCAGAATTTCATTGGACGAATTATATAATCCAACAGTCCCTGTCCACCCAGCAGTAAATGGTACCAGATATCAGTCATGTGTTGTATCATGCATTCTGGGGAGGTGGCCCTCTCTAATACGTGTTACGTTCTTGTGGCGCCATAGCGTGGAGAGGGTCGGTTCTGCGGTGGCAGCGAGTCGCACGGGACACACCTGTGTGTTCATAAGCTTCGGCTTCTTCCCGTGTAGCAGCTGTCACTTGAGGCCTCTAACCTTTAACCTTTAAGAGCTGGTGTTTTTTGGTTTACGTAATGTTTGCATTTTAAAAAAGTGTTGATCTTGATCGTGAATATGTGCTAATTGCTGCATTCTTCTGCCAGTAATTTTTTCCAGCTCTAGTAATATACAGCTTTGCTTAATAACAGCGGTATTTCCCACACATCCTAGTAATTAATTACCACATATTTTAGTGTAACTAATTAACGATGGGCACCTTGCAGTTTGTTCCTGGCTACAGAATGCTTCCACAGAGACCTTTATGGAGTTGAAAACTTGTTTACTTATGTTCTATACTCATTCCTGGTATAAACTTCCTTCTTAATCCTCTTAAACAGCTTCAAAAAAATTATATCCCGTCGCACACACTGAATAAAATGTTTTGTTATTACGTCGTTTGTATATTATCTATCAAGAATACAGTGAGGTGCGATAACTGAATGCTAATTTGAAGAGTGCGAACGCTGTGAAAAGGTTGAGAACCACTGAGCTAACAAAGCTTGCGTTGGCGCAGTTAACGTGCGAGGCAAGCGCTGTCACACGCAAATTGTTTGCTAATGAGCGCTGTCGCCATAGCAACCCAAACAAGCCACGCCCACAGTTCACGCCCCACTGGCTCAGCGCTTGCAGCAGCCGATCGCAGCGCCATCTACACTCAACACTGCCTACAGTGGCTCTCAAACATGATGTACGAGGAAGAGGTCATCAACCTTTTTTGGCAGCGACCCAACTTTTTCCCAAAAATCAAGCATCGTCTACCAAGCATATGTACTAATATTCTTCATATGGAATGATTATGCTTTTAATCATAATTTAATTAAATCAAAATCGGCTTTGATCAAATCTTGATTAAAATTTTAACAGGGTCTTCTTAGCATTCTATGACTAGGAAACGCATATTTTAATTATTACAGCGTCTAATTGTAAAGTGGTATTGTGGCAAAATTATAATTCTCTACAAACTCTTAGCGACCCAATGAAATTGTTTGGCGACTCAACTGTTAGAATATTCGAGAATGATAATGTTAATTTACTACCAAACAAGCTCCATGACTTATTGTTAAGAGACCTGACACTTTTTCATCAAGAAATCCGACTTTGGAACCAATTAGCAAGTCCAATCAAAATGTCCCAATCGATGTCAGCTTTCAAGAAAATAGTAAGAACACAATATATTCAAACTTATGATTGATACACATGTTGCTTATGCGTATGGGAACATCTTAACAGTGTGGCATGATCAAAAACATTCATTTTAATTATTTACTTGTATATATTATATATGTTAATGTATATTGTATGTTGGAAAAGGGCAGTACAAGCCTCCAGGCTTCTTATGCCCAGCCATCCTAACATTGCAAATTATCTGGTATTTTGTGAGTGAATGTTTGTGATATGTTGGGTTTGGCAAATATATGATGATGATGATACAATCATGTCAAAGTCAGATACAAAATCAGATGTATTACGCGCACTGCGGTGTATGTCACAAAATAACAAAACATTCAATAAGTTATTAGAAAATATATGATGTGACAAAATATGATTGATTAATTGATTTTGAGTGGGAAATAAAAGTAGGACAATTAAAGGCTAAATGCCTCAAGTGACAGCTACTACACGGGAAGAAGCCGAAGCTTATGAACACACACAGGTGTGTCCCGTGCAGCTCGCTACCACCGCAGAACCGACCCTATCCACGCTATGGCGCCACAAGAACGGAAGACGTATTAGAGAGGGCCACCTCCCCAGAATGCATGACACAACACATGACTGATATCTGGTACCATCATTTATTGCTGGGTGGACAGGGGCTGTTGTATTATATAACTCGCTCAAAGAAATTATCCTCCGCCGGGATTCGAACCACGGACCTCCCACTTATGAAGCCGGTGTGCTACCGGAGGCTTTTAACCTTTAACCTTTGGCAAGATCACAGCTGCACGGATTCACCGTTGATTTCTCGACGGAAAACTACGTAGCCGCCACTGCGCATACAAACATACAAACATGCGCATGGTCTAACACACACACACACACACACACACACACACACACACACACACACACACACACACACACACACACACACACACACACACACACACACACACACACACACACACACAACGTACACACACACAACGTACACACACACAACGTACAAACACACAACGTACACACACAACGTACAGGCACACATAAACACACAACGTACACACATACACACACAACATACACACACAACGTACATACACGCAACATACACACACAACGGACACACACACACACAAACACACATACATACACACACACACACAATCACACACATAAACACACAACGTACACACATACACACACAAGCGCACACACACACACACAGATACACACACACTCAACGTACACATACACAACGTACACACAAACACACACACACAACGTACACACACACAACGGACACACACACCCGCAAGATGATGGCAAGATGGGCATCACCCTTCTCTATCATTCTTCACTTCTTCATGCATTGTTTTTCACCTGGGCTGGTTGTCAATTTCCGCCAAAGTGTGTGTGTGTGTATGTATGTGCGTATGTGTGATTGTATGTGTGTGTATGCGTGTATATGCATGTGTGTGTGTGTGTGTGTATGTATGTGTGTGTGTGTCAGTGTGTGTGTGTGTGTGTGTGTATGTATGTGCGTATGTGTGATTGTATGTGTGAGTGTATGTGTGTGTATGCGTGTATATGCATGTGTGTGTATGCATATGTGCGTGTATGTTTATCTATGTGTATGTGTATATGTGTGTGTATGTGTGTGTGTGTGTGTGTGTGTGTGTGTATGTGTGTGTGTGTGTATGTCGGAAGGCGCAGGAATTTTATCGCGCTCATGATCGACATTGTCAACTTTGTCGCGCATACCCATCCTACGACCTGTGTGTGTGTATGTGTGTGTGTGCGTGTGTGTATATGTTTGTGTGTGTATGTATGTGTGTGTGTGTATGTGTGCCTGGCAGGCTCAACAATTTGTCAGCATTAATGCAGTGACAAATGAAAACAGTGCACATCACACTCACTCACTCACACACTCACTCACTCACTCACTCATTCACTCACACATACACGAATACCTCACGTGCTGATTCACGGGATAAATCAGTTTGTACAAAGGCATAAGACTGACAAATCGTAGCGCGCACCGTACCAACCAGTATCCCCATGGAAAATCATAGACAATACTCATACGATTGCAATACTCATTCGAACACGCCGTCGTAATGCAAGCACTCGTTGCTGAGTAATTTCTTTGTTTTGTATGTGTGTGTATGAGTGTGTGTATGTATGTGTGTGTGTGTGTGTGTGTGTGTGTGTGTGTGAAAGGAAGTATACACACAAACCGACATCAGATGCAAATGTGTATGCTGCTACGCGCGCGTGTATAAATTTTCTTGTCATATCTGTTTGTCTTACAATTTCAGCAGTTAATTCAGAGGTGATCTGTATAATATTTACAATGCTGGGGCAGTTGTTCAATTCTAACTTTTCTGAGCATGCACAGTTTAAAGCCGTTAGCAAGATCTGTTGATTAAGCCTGTGCTAAATCTATCAAATACACACACACACACACACATATATATATAATATGTGCCAACCACATAACCACATATAATATTATATCCTATTTACAAATCAAGATTACACCTGTGTGTGTGTGTTTGTGTGTCGGCAGAGATACACATGCTTCACATATAGTGGCTTGTTGTTATTGATAGTCGTCAAAGTTGAAAAAATCATAGGCACAACGGTGAAGCACTTCACTACACCTGCACATTAGTGTGTGTGTGTGTGTGTGTGTGTGTGTGTGTGTGTCTTGCTACTGAACTATGTACGTACGACGAATACATGGTGTTCATAGTGGTGAGTATTGCATTCCTGCACGCACACACACGTACACACACAGACACACACACATGTACACACACATGTACACACACACATGCCCGTACATACACTAATCTTAAGCTACACTGCACTTAAACACTGTAACATGTGTTGCACTATTAACTGTGTAATTTTTTACTCGGAGCTGAGGCAAGAGTTCTTGTGGTAGGGGCTGGTCCACCAGGTATTCTGGGACCGGAATATGGCAAGCTGGGAGTGTGGGACCGCACTTGCCGAACGCGCACACGAATATCCAAGCAACGCCCATGTGATTGGGCGAAGCTGAATTAATTAACAAAAAAATCAACTTGCTCAGATCGATTCCCACGCTGTTGGCTCCTTGATTTTTCTCTTGTCGACAGTGATACCGGGTATTGGAAGTATTGGATTACCTCTGCAATACGGCTCAAGAATACTGCCACCGTACCCGCTGCGTGTCGCGTAAGAGAGGTGACTATAAGCGGGTCAAGCGATCTAAGTGAAAGAGCGATAATACACCAGGGTAGGCACCTCCCTTGGATTACATAGTCTATTTCTGATCGGAATTAAAAATGAGCGCTCGATGTAAATAAGCACTTGATTGAAGGCCCCGACACGGCAGTTCTCTGTGTTCATCCAGATTGTCACAGAATTCAATGATAGCATGATAATATCAATGACAAATCGTGCAAACACAGTTGTAGCGGCGTGGATCACACGCGTGAAAGCAATGTCTATATTGATGGACATTGACAATTTGCATATCTACCAAAGCAACAAAAAAGAGCTGACCGCAAAAACACAATCACATGTATTTTCTTGATATTTATGCAGGAAAACAAATGGTGGTTATATACTGGAATGCATGTGGACTATTGCGATGCACCAATACGTGGACTGAACGGCACACGGTCGTGGTGTTTTCACGTTTGTGCGTCTGTAAGTTCATGCTTGCGTCATATCACGAAGCTTTGCATCTTCCAGGAACAAGCATCTGCGTATATCGACATAGCGACAGCAGCTGGCAATATTGGTGGGCTGCAATGGCAAGCGTTAACACTTCTCCGACATTGTGAAACACCAACTTGCACCAACATGCTTGCCACGCTGGAATTGCATTGTTCTCTCACGCTCACCCACTCACTCATTCATTCATTCACACACACACACAAACACACACACATACATGTTTTTCTTGTGAAATGAAAAAAATCAAGCATACACACACAGTCATTCGCCGGTGGATAAAAATTGCTCGAAGTGCAATTTTTGGGGAGGTTTGTTGAGCGCAGGGCGTTGGCTTTTGTTCCCACGCTGCCAATCAGGCGTATTACCTGACTCACAGGCTTGGTTTCCCACGAGTGCCGATGAGAAGCGTGCGGAACGTCCGCTGAAAAAATATTCACCTGAGTCAGGAAATTGTAATTGATTCAAGGCGTTAACGTTTATTGGATTTCTGTTGTTCAAACTATCGCTTTTACAATTGTACGCTCAGTTGAGTAAAGATTTTCTCCTCAAAATGAGCTTAATTTCCTGCTATGATTCGCCTGAAAAGACTTCCTGCTAGGTGGAAAGGTAAACTTGGCATAGAAACTGTGTAATAAGGGGAGTAGAGTTTAAGTCGTAGTTGAAACATTTGCAACAACATTTGCTGATTCATCAGGGAACACTTGCTAAAATCTTAAATATGAGCCGCTTTTAACCAACAAAAACTGAACGCCTCAAACAGCAAATTGTTCAGATATCAAAATGTCAGCCCTTGAAAAAACAACACATGCTCTATGTATCCATTTTAGCATAATTAGCTTTATATTAAATTAATAAATTGTCCATGAATATGCAATGAATCTTCTGGATGAAAGACTCATTTGTGCTGAATCACAAAATCACAATTAATCCCAATCAAAAAATGAATGAATTTACCACTTTGAAATATTTAACCATTTTGATGTCAATATACCCAATCAACTGAACTCAGCAGAATTATCGGGGGATATAATTGCATATTCATACCCCCAGTCAATTTATCGGGGGTATATATACCCCCCATACCCCCAGGATCTACGGCCATGATTGAGACAACAGAACAGCACCAGAGAACAACACGCTGCCGAGCCCTGTGCTAAAACAAGTGCAGCGTTCACCTTGCATTGCAAACAGAGAACATGTAGCGTGTGGCTTGCTCTACAGCATACCAATACCGCCACACTTGATCGAATGTGCGTCTCTAATTGTCATGCAAGCTGCGAGCTCAGAAGCCGAATGACAAAGAAAGTGACACTCGCGAACAGCGACAGGTAAGTGTTTGTGTGTGTATGTGTGTGTGTGTGTGTGTGTGTGTGTGTGTGTGTGTGTGTGTGTGTGTGGTTGTTTGCTGGTCTTGGAAAGTCTTGGAGAGAAATGCTTGAAGGTGTTGATAGGCCAAGAGAAGAACAGTGCACCTTTTTCAATCATTGCACACCTGAATGTGCTTCTGTTTACCTGTACCTGTACGTGCGTGTGATTATCTCTGTGTGCACCTGGACGCATCTCTCATCTCTTTCTCTTTCTCTTTCTCTTTCTCTTTCTCTTTCTCTTTCTCTTTCTCTTTCTCTTTCTCTTTCTCTTTCTCTTTCTCTTTCTCTTTCTCTTTCTCTTTCTCTTTCTCTTTCTCTTTCTCTGTATGTATGTATGTGTATGTGTATGTGTATGTGTATGTGTATGTGTATGTGTATGTGTATGTGTATGTGTGTGTGTGTGTGTGTGTGTGTGTGTGTGTGTGTGTGTGTGTGTGTGTGTGCAAGTTGTGTCGGTGAGGCCGTTTGATGAGAACAAACTGGTTGACGCCGGTGGAATGTGGTAGCAATGGTGTCGTGTCAGTGGTGTCGTGTAGTGGTGTCGTGTCAGTGGTGTCGTGTCAGTGGTGTCGTGTCAGTGATGTCGTGTCAGTGGTGTCGTGTCAGTGGTGTCGTGTCAGTGGTGTCGTGTCAGTGATGTCGTGTCAGTGGTGTCGTGTCAGTGGTGTCGTGTCAGTGGTGTCGTGTCAGTGGTGTCGTGTCAGTGGTGTCGTGTCAGTGGTGTCGTGTCAGTGATGTCGTGTCAGTGGTGTCGTGTCAGTGGTGTCGTGTCAGTGGTGTCGTGTCAGTGATGTCGTGTCAGTGGTGTCGTGTCAGTGGTGTCGTGTCAGTGGTGTCGTGTCAGTGGTGTCGTGTCAGTGGTGTCGTGCCAGTGATGTCGTGTCAGTGATGTCGTGTCAGTGGTGTCGTGTCAGTGGTGTCGTGTCAGTGGTGTCGTGTCAGTGATGGAGTGTCAGTGGTGTCGTGTCAGTGGTGTCGTGTCAGTGGTGTCGTGTCAGTGGTGTCGTGTCAGTGGTGTCGTGTCAGTGATGTAGTGTCAGTGGTGTCGTGTCAGTGGTGTCGTGTCAGTGGTGTCGTGTCAGTGATGGAGTGTCAGTGGTGTCGTGTCAGTGGTGTCGTGTCCGTGGTGTCGTGTCAGTGGTGTCGTGTCAGTGGTGTCGTGTCAGTGATGGAGTGTCAGTGGTGTCGTGTCAGTGGTGTCGTGTCAGTGGTGTCGTGTCAGTGGTGTCGTGTCAGTGGTGTCGTGTCAGTGGTGTCGTGTCAGTGTTGTCGTGTCAGTGGTGCCGTATCAGTGATGGAGTGTCAGTGGTGTTGTGTCAGTGATGTCGTGTCAGTGATGGAGTGTCAGTGGTGTTGTGTCAGTGATGTCGTGTCAGTGGTGTCGTGTCAGTGGTGTCGTGTCAGTGGTGTTGTATCAGTGATGTAGTGTCAGTGGTGTCGTGTCAGTGATGTCGTGTCAGTGGTGTCGTGTCAGTGGTGTCGTGTCAGTGGTGTCGTGTGTGGTGTCTTGTCAGTAATGTCGTGTCAGTGGTGTCTTGTCAGTAATGTCGTGTCAGTAGTGTCGTTTCAGTGGTGCCGTGTCAGTGGTGTCGTGTCAGTGATGTAGTGTCAGTGGTGTCGTGTCAGTGGTGTCGTGTCAGTGGTGCCGTGTCAGTGGTTTCGTGCCAGTGGTGTCGTGTCAGTGATGTCGTGTCAGTGATGTCGTGTCAGTTAATTGGGGGGATATACGAAGCCAATTTTGACAACAACAAAATTGACAAACACTTGCTCCGTGTACCGCTGGCATATTATTCGGTAGTTTTTCATCGTACCAAATTGGTTAGCTTCATATCGTTTTGTTCTTTCAGTTATCATTTTAGTGATGTAATATCAGCCACAAACGGAATATTGTTGTGATTGTTGTGTAGGAAGATGGAATAGACGTGAAGAAGAGAAGTCTTCCTTTTAGTCGTTGTTAGTGATATGTCAGTATCTCTAGAGCCTCAGTATTGCAGTGCATTATTGCACAGAACATATAAGCTCAACCGGCCAATCGATTTCCATTTTTCTACTCTGCCTCTCCCAAACTTCCCGAATTTCCCACTGTTAATTTCCCACAAGCACTGAGACTCAAGAACACTGTCATGTTCAAGATAATATGTATGTTTATATGTGTGTGTGTAATAGTAATAGTAATAGTAATGTATTGCCACAACAAGCACAAGAAAAGCAATATTAATTAAGTACAATAGCATAGTCTGTCAAGCCAATTATTGGCTTCTCAACAGACAAAGAAAAAAAAACGCTATGCAAAAATAACTTAGCAAAAAACCTTCAGACTAATTAAAATTGAGAACTTATAATATAAACAAATACAACATGACAACAATACAACAACAAGACATACAACCATCAGCAACACAAGACATAAATCCCTTAACAACAACAATTAAAGACATATGTGTGTGTGTGTGTGTAGGCTTGCATGTGTATACGGTAATTACGTATACTAATTATCTGGCTGATAATCATAAGTAGCGCAATTGAGATGAACAAGAGAAAAGTGGGAAGATGGAACCACAAAATCGCTCGCTCACACTATGAAACTGTCTCAGGAATCTCAACTATATTCAGCAGTAATCCAATTGTCGCAAACGAAAATGAGAAGATCTTCCTCGGTTCCACACGATTATACCATAGATTTATTTGCCAAAAACGCTTGATCGAAATCTGCCATATTTGCGACGTTTGCTAGGAGTTTTTAATTTCGTTTCATCTCCAGTTAATTTCCAGTGTATTCTTGTTTTTTATCTGATTGCTCTTCCCTCTCTTCCTCTCTCTCTTCTTCTATATTTATTGATGATCAAACTTCATCAACATTGCAGCCGTGCCATTTCTAGCGCTTGCAATTTTTTTCAATTCAACATTTGATATTCAACATTGTATATTTAGAAAATATTATTTTCCAATATTGTCTAGAACAAGACACAAATATCTACCTTTAGTGCTCTTCTTATAATTTTTTGCTTGGAAATGCGGTTTATATGGGTGCGAATACAGTCTCTGTATCTTGGTGCGAATACAGTCTCTGTATCTGCTACTGGGTGTATATAAATGGGTGCAAAGTGAGACAAGGAAGTAAGGAAAGAGGCTCGTGGAAACATCTGGAGCGACCTCTCTCTCTCTCTCTCTCTCTCTCTCCCCCTCTCTCTCTCTCTCCCTCTCTCTCTCTCTCTATCTCTCACTCTCTCACTCGACCGGGCATCATCAATCATTAAGGGTTGCCATGGCAATGACTTCGCTGCCTGCCGCTAACCGCACATGCACTCACATACACACACACACACACATACACATACACAAATGCGCCATCACACAAACATGTACACACATATACACAGAGCGTGGTATATATGCACACATCCACTGGTCTATATAAAAAGAGATGGTCCAATATAGTGCGAAAAAGTACGATTTAGTCGGAAAATATATAGAAAAAATGAGCAATTGAATGTAGAAGAGGTGCTCATTTGAGTATTTAATTAGTTGTATGATCTGCCGAGTAGTAGCATAGAATCAGTGGCGGCACCATGTTTTTCCAGTTGGGGACGGGCAGAAGTGAGAGGGCTAAAGAAAAAGATGTGGGGCTTGGCGATACATGACGAACTGCACTCGAAATGTTCTTGGTCGGAAATTATTTTGGCAAGATGGGAGGCTCAGGGGAGAGACGCTTGTCACATTTGGGGAGTCTTAGAACCCCCTGTCGCGCCGCCACTGCGCAGAATTCGTAAGTGAATTGTTGAGAATTACTGGCCATACACACAAAAAAAATGTTCATACAAATCTCTCATACTATCCAGTGCTGTGAAAACACACAGAGAGAAGGAATGTTCAAGATCATGTTCATGTTTCCTTTTTGAATTCGCTTTTGTCTTGCTCAATTCCATTGATTCACTGAGGAAAAATTTTCTCTCCGCGCTTGCATTGCATTATACGCTTGCATTGCCGCACGAACGGCAATACCTGGTTGCACCTGTCTGTTTCTTGCGGATGAAGAATTCCATGAAATTGCCACCCGTTGAATTGCAGCGTGTGTGCATAAGTATATGTGTGTGAGTGTGTGTGTCAGTGTGTCAGTGTGTGTGTGGTCGGACTTAGATATTTGTAGGCTCAAAGTAGTGAGTTTGATGTCCCTCCGGTTTAAATGGAAAATTTAGAAAATACCAAAAAATACCACAAAATATCAAAATTAATACCAAAATTAATACCAAAATTAATACCAAAATTAATACCAAAAAATAGAATTATGTAATATATGAAAATTGTTGGTATATATACTTAGATGAAATGATAACTTTAATTAATAAAACCATATTCATACAAATGTCATAAACCTTTTACAACAACGAATGTTCGTATATTCCTGGTGGCAAAGTCTCTAATACCTTGTGAGTAATCCAGATATTTAACGATACTTTTTTCGATAAATATCGTGGCCAAACCGTTCAGGAGTTCTTGCGAAATTGTCGTTCTCAAATTGTCTCCTATTAATTTCCACTTGCAAAACCTTGTCGCCTCCTATGCAATAACACTGGCAGATCCAGAGGGGGGTCACTGGGGGTTGAAGCCCTCGCCAAGCTGTCCATCAACTCTTCATAACCAAAATGTTCAATAAAAGAAATCAAGAAATGTGCTATGTTCTTGTGTGATTCCTGCGTCACCAATCTGTGGCCCTAGGAAATTTACCCCCAGGTTAATTTTATTTCAGCTTGTTACCCAAATTAGCATCAAGCCTTTTACCCACTTCAAGCACTTTACCCACATCAATCCTTCTACCCACTTTCACAAAATGTTGTCAACATTCATATCTATGGCTAAACTAAAACACTAGAGATCTTCCATTACCCTCGAAAAATTGCTATCGGGATGATATATTAAAATTTAATAAATTAGCCCCGCGGGTGATTCATCCCAGGCTGTGAACCAATGGCTCGTGCCTAAGGCCAGCCCTTGTGTATGCCAGTAAGTATCTGAAGACATGTCTGATTTGTATGCAGGTACAATTCACACAGTGGCACGTTTCTAGCTACTGTCTGACTTGACGTGTGTGAGTGTGTGTGTGTGTGTGCATGTGTGTGTGCATGTGTACAGACAGACATGAATGTGCACGTGTCTCGTCTTGTCGAGAAGCAGTGATCACCAAGTCAACATTGCAAGATGCTTGCAAGATTTTCCCCAGCACAAGGTTATCTTAGACATGATGATGCTTAGAGAGGGTTTGCTGTATGATTTTCAAGCATTCACCTGGTTCACCTGTGTAAGCTGCATTTGTACTCTACAGATTATGCTATCCATGTTACCATACCTGAATTCGCATAGGGTCAAGCTTCAATCAAACACACACACACACACACACACACACACACACACACACACACACACACACACACACACACACACACACATACACATTGACATGATGCCAGCCGAAATCAGTTGTTTTTTGGCGCGTAAAAAGCGAGATTTGTGCGACGCGCTGCCAGTGTCGTGGGAAAACGGGAGGTGAATGTTCCCACGCACAAGACGGGCCATCGACATGATGTGCGAGTAACCAGTGCAGAGAACGCCTTCTGAAGAGACAGACAGAGAGAGATCTGAGCGTATATTTTTCCAAGTCATATTATGAATACTCAAAAGCTTCTAATGTACGTGAAAAATACGTATGCATTTGCCTGCTAGCGTGTTTATAAAATACATGAAAAACTGAAAAAGAAGGAACAAATTACGACAAAAATAGAGCATTTGTTTTAAATAGATGTATTTATGCACGATTAGAGAAAACTTGATACACATAAAAATGCATCCATGATTGTTATTTTCAATATTATATTGTTTGTTATGCGTGCGAGAATTTTCCTATCTACGTTTTTTTTGTAATAAAATATATTTTAGTTAGACAGGTTATATTTTACACAGGTTATATATTATACAGTTTATATTTTTGTGCTTTTACAATGCATCTACCATGATGGAATTTTGCGTAATTATTTATTAGTATAATTAGTATTTATTAGTATAATTACTGGGTATCTTCCAGTGGCAGCATCAGGATTTTTCCGATGGGGGATGAGGGGGGACTAAGGAAAAAATTGTGGGGGCTTGGTGAAACATGAAGAGCTACACTCAAACGCTGACTACATACTATTATAATAAGGGACTGGGGCAATCAAACAGGAGTACAATCTACTCCGGATATTGTCAGGACTGGAGAAAAAGTGTCTTATATCGGGGGTTATCTGATATCCGGGGTATACTGTAATTCATGTAGGACCACTTTTAGATAAAAACGAAATGCATTGCATTTAGGACAATAAAGCTTCATTTACAGTGGTAAGAAATTTCAATGTCCAAATTTCAATGTTTGATTATGATTTATGGCAGGGTTTGTTTGGTTTAAACCAAGTGGTTTTTTGTTAAGAAAACATGTTTTTTTTTTTAAAAATTTTTTTTGACAGAAATGATTTTTGTCATATAGGAATGATGAAATATTTTTAGAATTAGTAAAAGAGTTCATTAATGCAGTTTTAAATCTTCATAAATATTACTTTTTGACATGATTTTATGCAGGGTTTGTTTGGTTTAAACCAGGGTTTGTTTGGTTTAAACCAGGGTTTGTTTGGTTTAAACCAGGTGGATTTTTAAAAAAAATACATGTTTTTTTTTTTAATTGTGTTTTTGACAGAAATGATTTTTCTCATATAGGAATGATCAAATATTTTCAGAATTAGTAAATGAGTTCATAAATACAGTTTTAAATCTTCATAAATAGTACTTTTTGGCATGATTTTAGGGGTTTGCACGATATGGGAAACATTTTTATTAACATTTTTGGTTTTTGCTGGGGAAACATTGTAGTTGGTATTTATGAGAAATCCTAAATATTTACGACAAAACAATTGAGTTTCTATTAAAAACACTATTTTCAGAAACCTCTGAGTTAATAAAAACTGTGTTTACTCTGAAAACAAACATGAATTAACCTCCATGGAAAAAACGATTTTTAGTCACTAGATTTTCATAAATATGACCACTGGGTATATGGATTGGACTTTGCAAACATATGTGGGTGTTTACAATCGACTGCTTTCGCAATTGGTAGCGGTTTAAAACTTCCGTTGCCTATATATACCACAAGGTGAAATTCAAGATCCTGTGTGTACATTTTTATGATATTATTTTTATCTTTTTTAAATATTTACAAAACTCTTGGTAAGTGGTACTAATATATGTTTAACTATGTACTAAATAGCACGGTACAATCCTTTTTTTAATTTGTGTGTGCAAAGTGTAAAAAAAACAAATAAACCAAAAAAACAATTGTTTTTTTGGTTTTTTCTAAAAAAACATGGTTTTTGTTTTTTTTTGAAAAAAAAAACCGTTTTTTCAAACCCTGATTTATTGGGAACAAGCCCCTCCTCTGGCGCTGCTGGTATCTTGACGTGAAATAAAATATTTATACGCGATATATCTTCTTAATGTGATGTCTAAACAACGCACAGTCAGTGAGATCTTAAATCATAAATATATGTACATTTCACTGTACAGAATGCATGATTTATTGTAAAACAAACAAATTGACAATGCTTGTTTTTTCATTCTTAGGCTATTTTTATATAAAAAACACATTCCAATTGAATATAAAAAATTCTACAAATCGTTCATGTTCAACTTTGACACGGCTTAACACTTGTCATTGTGTGTGTGTGTGTGTGTGTGTGTGTGTGTGTGTGTGTGTGTGTGTGTGTGTGTGTGTGTGTGTGTGTGTGTGTGTGTGTGTGTGTGTGTGTGTGTGTGTGTGTGTGTGTGTGTGTGTGTGTGTGTGTGTGTGTGTGTGTGTGTGTGTGTGTGTGTGTGTGTGTGTGTGTGTGTGTGTGTGTGTGATCATGCGTGTAAAGGCATAGTCTTTCACACGATGCTCGTGTCTGAGTGTTTGTTGATAACACTTCGCTGCAACCGAGACACTGCATATCATATGATTCTTGCAAACACACACACACACACACACACACACCAACACACACACACACACACACACACACCAACACACACATTCATTCATTAAATTGATGCAAGCCAGGCGTGTGAACAAAAAACGTAATCTCGCTAGATTTTTAAAACATTCATTCAAGTTGTCTTTGTAATTCTTTGTATTATGATATATGTCGTATTATTGTGTATTTGTGCATAAAATGGTATAAATGAAATATTGAACTCGTTGTTTTAGTAATATCTGTTTGTTGTATTAGTAATATTTTTTTGATGTTTTAGAAATATTTGTTTGTTGTTTTAGTAATATTTGTTTGTTGTTTTAGTAATATTTGTTTGTTTTTTTAGTAATTTTTGTTTGTTGTTTTAGTAATATTTGTTTGATTTTTTAGTAATATTTGTTTGTTGTTTTAGTAATATTAATTTGGTCTGGTTGTTGATGTTTGATACTTATTGTTTGAGTTGTGTTCATTGTTTCTGTGTGTGTGTAAATGTTGAGGGACTGTGAACTATACTCTATTTGAATCTGTGCAAATATATATTCTTATTCTTTTACATAAAAACATACGCACACACACACATGCTACACATTGTAGCTCGTCTTCATTAGCGAGTTCCCAGTGTCTGTCTGTGGCTACACATAAATTATTGACCCACACCATCATGGCTCATTATAGCGCGCTGGTCCACACACACACAAGCACACACACACACGCACAGACGCACAGAGAGACGCACATATGCACACACACAGAGAGAGACGACCGCAAAAAATTGGCACGCACGATGTAAGTGCTTCCAGGCGAATCTGGCAACACTTGTGCTAGAATTGGCAGCATTACATCAGCGGCGTTATTGCTGATTTCGTTGTGATTGGCGACTCAAAAGAGTTGTTTTTGATGATTGTATCGGTCATCATTAGCCACAGTGGCTGGAGTCGATAGTGCTTGTTTTCATAAGGTGATTGTTTGAGCAACGTCCATGTTCAACGGCGTAAGGGCTCGGCCCTAATAGCTCTTCATCTCAGCAAGCATTAAGCGAGTGAAACAGCAACACTTGCCGGCTCGGGTTTCACAGGAGGCGTGGAGCTGAAGGCAGGCGGCGTGCACAAGCGAGCGGCAGCTGAAGGAAAGTGTGAGCACGACACGTGGTCAGCGTCCGGAAGATGGAAGCCGACACCCAACATCGGGGCCAATTACAAGAACACCACGGACATGTGCTGTGGAGATGTTGCTTGCACTTTCCGCGTGCAGAATGCGTGCCATCCGACCTTGATTACCGGTGACAAATCAATGGTGTGTGTGTGTGTGTGTGTGTGTGTGTGTGTGAGAGGCCCAGATACACGCAATCGGCATTCGCCCCTGTCCTGGACGCGCAGAACTACATTGCCGGCGTTCCGCGGACGTCGAAACTATTGCCGCTATGAGAGTTTTGTGATTCACAGCGTCCGGAGGTGCTCATCAAAATTTCGCGTCCTCACAGACACGCACACACTCCCGACACATCCCTTTGTCATGGGGGTTTGACACACTGTTCAATTCAATCGGACCTCATCAAGATACTCGGACGTAAGGTGGTCTCAAATTGGCTTGGGTGCGGTGTGCAGCTGATGAAGCATTTCCGGAAAACATAGAGTTATATATTATTTGTATTAAGATGTTTTTTTTGGTGTTGTAGTTCAGCGATGTCTACAAGACGTATTTGATGAGTAAAGTAATTATCATAAAACCTATTATCTTGACGTCTACCTCATCTATGCTCGATCAGCCGTAAGAAATGGATATTTCAAGAGGAGATTTTCAAGTGTGCTGTTTGCCACAAGCTGGGGTAAAATTAACAGTTTTCAGCTGATACAGTACTCCTGAACGAGTTCTTTGTGCAATTCTGCTCAACTCATTGATTCATAACCACTATTAGTGGCAGAGAAGATGGCATATAATTGTAGGATCTTGTTTTATTTTAATCTTCCTAGCTGGTCTCGTATATGCATTATGCATAATATACGCTAATATAAATTAATATACGTTAATATAAATTAATATACCCTATTATATATTAATATACGTGAATATATGTTAATATACGTTGCGGATAAGTGACCGTAACAAAACTACAATTCTTTAGGCATTTAAATGCATTTAACCGCACAATATGGAGTCCCGCTATCTATTTGATTACATATCTGGTTGATTATGTGATTAGACCCTAGAATCATTCTCTCTTTCTTTCTGTGTGTGTGTGTGTGTGTGTGTGCGTGTGCGTGCGCGTGTGTGTGCGTGATTGCGTGTTTCTCAGTGAAGTGTTATTTTCCTTGTTATATTTATCCCGATCTCCTGACACGTGCACCTTGCCTGCATTCAAGGCAGTCATGCAATGTATGCAACAGTGCTTGGTGTACGTGTCAGACGCTTTTGTGCAGAGGGCAAGAGTTAATTAGTGAAAGCACACCTGTGAGGTTATTGTGAACACAGCCGCATTATCACACAATTTATATAGGATAATGAAGAACAACACTCAGGCTGAACAAGTGAAGCACAACATACGATAGGTCGCTAATGATGCATATATAAAATGCAACGTATTAAAAAAACATATGCAAGCCATTACTAAGAGAAATACTATTTATGCAATATATATTATTTATTCCTTATACTATTTATTCAATTGTATATATATAGTTATTTTAAAATTTGTGTGCGCATTTCAGTACATATTATTTTATTGTAGACAAATGAACAGTTTATGAGTATATGTGAGCTTTCAATGCAATTCCAATTTCAACATGTATTCATATCTTCAAATTGCTTCTTGCGTATCTTCTGACATGATAATAGGTTCAACTCATTGCTTGCGCTATCGTCCTCACTAGGGCGACATCATGGACACACACACACACATACACACACATGTGCAGATAGATTCTGCGTTATCACCTGTGAACATTATTGTACCTGTAAGGTGTTACATATAGACTCATCGCACATGCTGGCCGGGTTATTAGAACCACGGCGACACAAAAGCAACGAATATCACTGAGCTGGCTTTTGTGTTATGAATGGCCAAATGTTGTGTCGGCCGGTTGTCATAGCAACCAGAGCAATCATCACACTCTTCGTCAACCAGCTAATTTCTCAGGTGCATATATACATTCATATATACATAGCTAAACATGGATTATATGCTGTTATTGAATGCATTCAATTTTGTCGGCGTACCCATGCTTGGCTGAAAATACAGCTCAATGTAATGGAATGTATCTTATTTGATATTGGTGGATATATTCCATAGACCGATATGTTGTGTGTGTATGTGTGTGTGTGTGTGTGCATGTGTCTGGATGAATATGAAAATTTGTATGCAAAAATGTATGTGTGTATATATATATTTGTGGTGAGCTCTGTATGTGCATGCGTAGATTGTATTTCTAGGAATTATCTTCTATTGTACATGATATGTGTAATGTATGTGCTTTATGGTAGTTTTGCTAGCTTCTTTGGAAGGAAGGAGTTATAAATACGTTTGAAGAATGAATAACAAAGATATGGATAGAGTAAAAAATAAAACCGTCCCCGAAAATCATCATCATGCTTCCAGAAGCGCTACAGTGAGTTGAGCGTGGGTGAATTCTCACACGATGCCCCCTCCGCGAGGATATTCCCAAGCTGCGCTGAAAAAGCACCCTTACGACATCTCTGAATCCGTGCAAAAAGCGGCTGTGGCCGGCCGGCGGGCGCTTGAGGAATTCATCGTGTCATTCGACCACTGGTCACAGCGTCCTGGGTCTCGTTGCCACGCCGTCAGTAGGCCCTCATCTGAGCTCAGTTGCCTGGCGGGAATGTGTGCAATGTGCGCGCGAAATGCTGTCACGAACTGCACATCCCAGTGTGCCGAACTTTTCGTTGACAGGTCGCCAATCGGCTGATGCTCCAAGGCAGAAGCTCGGCAAAAAAGGCGACGCTCTTGAACGCGATGTCGCCGCGGTCCAGTAGCGCATCCAGAGTGCCATTTTATGAGGGCACTGAATTGTGTATGATTGACTAGGTAGCGTGTGGAGGTCATGTCTTGGAACAGTTTTCAATGATAAATACACACATTTAGACACGCAATATTATGCAAGTATGCTTTGCGATAATGATTATATCAACAAATTCTACGGAAATATATTTTCTTTGACCTTTTTAGTGAGCCTCTTGGTTATGAGGAGTTGATGAAAGTATTTGGTGGAGGGGTCAGCCCCCTCAACCCCCCTCTGGATCCGCCAGTGCCGCAACCGTCAACTCTGGGAACTGGCGGATTCAGTGAGACCTGGGGAATGTCGCCCAGCATTGATGGGTTCTCAGACAGAAAGAAGCTGACGGTCTCAAGCGACCAGTGGAAGCAAGAAAGTCACCTTTCTACTCACATTTAGAGCGGTTGCTAGACCCTGATGTTTTGTATCACGGATGTCTCAAGGAAGACAATCATAATGCCGTCATCAATTCTCAATTGGCCCTAGGGCTTCTAGGGTGTTCAGAGTGTTTTGAAAAGTAGCAATTTTTGTTCCTCATGAAACTCATTCAATTTGGTATCACACAAGATGCACTTCAACCGAGCAAATAAGGAAAGTGAGGATTTTTTTTTGTCTATATATAAGCTGTTTCAATATAGAAGAGAAATTTTAGTGAGCCATTCAATAAGTAGCAAGATTAATACGGAGTGAGATTGGATCATGCAACGAGCTTTGCTTGCTACTCGGCTCAGAAATTTGATTAGCAATCGAAGAATTTGATATGCCTCATGGTTCTGCATTTATATACTAGACCAGTGGTTCTTAACCTTTTTCTCTAATGCTCCACTTCTTATTGAGCCATCTTTTCAATTTTCCACAACAGCGCTGAACAATGCAATAAATTCAGTTGTTACATCAAATCAAATGTCAAGGGCTTATTGGAAACAAAAATAAACGAATTTGAATTGATAAAAACATTGAAACATTCAAAACGAATATTATTGAATATTATTAATATTATTAATTGATAAAAACACACATTTGTCTTTCTGTCCAATCTTTAGCTTCCCACTTGGCAGCTCTTCCATTCCCCACTAGTGGGGAATTCCCCACAGGTTAAGAACTACTGTACTAGAGTGTATTATTGCGAAGGAAAAACAATATTTAAATAAAATTTGACTGCAAAGCAATTCAGAGTATATAATATCTCAAATTTACAGGTGAAGTCGTGTTCAAGACTTACGACACACACAAATCTAGTCCTCCTAATGTGCTCACATTCACGCGCACCTACACTCACGCACAGCACACATAGCGCTCATATTTGCGATGCGGGAGGTGGCGAAATGTCGCTAGGAACTCCACATCTGGAAAAGCCATTTGTCAGAGAAGCTTACATGTCTCTTCTGCCTCGAATTCCTTCGTTTCATCCGTTTCATGGAGACCGCAGAGTCCTTTACATTCCCGCTTCTATTCGTGTGAAATGTGAGCGTCTGGAATTCGTCTTAAGAAAGGGTGCATCAAAAATTGCAGATCGGGAAAATGTTTGACCAGATGGAAATACGTGGACTGCAGCAAGCATGGGATTGAATTGGAGCTTACCGATGTATGAGCTAATATTTTTGCCGATGTTCATCTTCAAAGCTGCTAGTCCGCCGAAGACACACATTTGACTCACATTTGACACACACATTTCACACACATAACTTTCAACATAGAAACTATGAACTATGAGTGCTAGTTTTGTGCATACAATTACGTCCACTTTGCCATATCATCACCGTATTATTCTGTGAAAATATAAATCTAGTGTAAATAGCACTGTTTATCTAAAAGAAAAGTCGACAACACCTTGACGCTTCCATAACAAGATCCGATGATTCGGTATCTTATATTCAATTATACCCTAGGCAACCATTTATTCATGACATTTTTAGCAGTCTATCAAGAGAAAGAAAATATAGAATAAAAAAAAATAAAAAAATAATTGCCTTACTTTAAGTGTTCATTAGCGGTGCATGTGCAAGCTTAAATCAACAGTGTTTTGAGTGACTATGCAGATTAGCACAGACACATCGTAGAGGACAAAGTTCACAGAGAAACGTGAACAATTGTCCAAGAGAACAAACAAGAAGGATAAGCTATTTCTGGATCACCTCCGGCGGCAATATCTTATCTTGCGTCTGCTGCTTGTCGATCTTGTGGGCCAGGATAGGTACCTCTTGCTCATCGCAGTTGTATATCGTTGCTGACGCTCTATCTCTCTCTTTCTCTTGTGTTGTCACATGTCGTAATGCTTGGCCGCAATGGCGAGGGGAGGAGACGTCTATTTTCGTGAGATTGATTGAGGCCGCGTGCCAGACACGGTCTTTGACGGCCGCACCCGGAAATCGAAGCGGTGTGCCGAGGCGTGCCAGTGTTGACACCATGTCGCCTCATCTCTGATGCTGTGCTGTGTTTAAACACCAGTCGATTGAGCTTCGACGGCGTCGAAAACAAAAAAAATCGATCGGCTAACCTGGCATAAGAGATTTGAGTGTAATCCTAAGGCCTCCTGTTTGCCAAGACGCCACCGTGGTGTTTTAAAAATATCCTTCAATATAAAAAATATAAATATAAATGTGAATATATATATGCACGATTCGTTGAAATCCACAGCAATCTGGGCACTACTTTGCTGGTACGATAACTTTTCTATACTTCGCACGATTGTTCTGTGTTCAGGAGACAACATACTCAGTTGTTCACTGAAGTTTAATTCTCGAGGTACCTTTCGGCTATCACTAGCCATCGTCAGGAGAAACAGACATAACCCAACGCAAAACCAAATACACAATATCAAACAGTACATGATAAACGATGTTTATATACAAGGTGGAACAATATATCACTCATATGCCAATGTGGCACTTACATAATGACACCTATGCGACAAACAGTTGTTACAAGCTTAGCACCTATGTGCCAAGGTCGATTGATGTCGCATGGACGGGAGGGCGACATCTGGCTGTTTGTTAATTTCACATTTTTGTTTATGAATAAAATAAATTCATAAATAAATGTTTGTTTATGAACAAAAAATAAATTCATAAACAAAAATGTGAAATTAACAAACAGAGGTCGCACTCCCATCCACAATACCATTTTTCAAATATAGATTCCTAATGAAATTCGCTGCACATTCATTGAAGTAACATCCACCGGGAGCAGAGATGATTTTTGGCAGGGGCGTATATTTGTGTCGATGCTAGGGGGATGACAGCCATCATGCATTAGTGTTCAAAGTTGACTCAGTTGGTCATTTGCATCAGACCCTCAAACATTTTATGCCTAGTGAATTACAACACACATACTTCAATGATAAATATAGTTCATTTAATCGCATACACACATTTGTCGTGTATTTTCACTTTTTGCATTGCTGATTTTGATGACAATATACTCAATGAACTGAACTCAGCAGAATGATCGGGGGTATAATTGCATATTCATATCCCCAGTCAATTTGACGGGAGGTATATGTACCCCCAGACCCCCCAGGATCTATGCTAATGATTTTTGGTTTTTCAGAAGCACTGAATGTGTGAAGAATTCGTATTTTCATTAAGTCACTGACATTTTAATACCATACATGAAATATATTTATGTACGACGTTGCTTTTTTGTCAGAATCGCCAATGCCGAAAGCCAATATGTCTGATTCTTCAGTGAAGGCCTCTAAGAAATATCCTACCCACAAACATGCAAGCTTTACACAGAAGCCAAGTTGTCGTTGAGTCAACTACCTTCGCTTCAGTCGCTGTTTTGTGCAGCGGGTCCACAGAAAATGTTCGGCTATCGACAAGTGAATTTTCATTGTCGTTTTTATGTGATCAGCAATCGGACACAATCCAAATGTTTTCAATGAGCGTAGAATGAAATTGATCGATTTATTGCCTCTATAAATCACAACGTATCAGTCGATAAGATAACGGTTGCAACAAGCAAATCAGCTACATCAACTTTCTCAAATCATGTTTCTTGCTGGTGCTGGTCGTGTGGTGCACTCTTATCAACCCTTCCTGCACATTGTTTGTCTTTCCCAGATTCTCTTTGTTCTTCTTCACACAAGTGCGCCCACATGCGCGTGTGTTTGTGTGTTTGTGTTTGCGTATATGAGAAACAGACATAACTCAACGCAAAACCAAATACACAATATCAAACAGTACATGATAAACGATGTTTATATACAAGGTGGAACAATATATCACTCATATGCCAATGTGGCACTTACATAATGACACCTATGCGACAAACAGTTGTAACAAAATTAGAACCTATGCGTCAAGGTCGATTGGTGTCGCATGGATGACAGGGCGACATCTGGCTGTTTGTTAATTTCACATTTTTGTTTATGAATAAAATAAATTCATAAATTGAACAACAAAAAAAACAATAAATTGTTTATGAATAAAATAAATTCATAAACAAAAATGTGAAATTAACAAACAGAGGTCGCACTCCCATCCACAACACCATTTTTCAAATATAGATTCCTAATGAAATTCGCTGCACATTCATTGAAGTAACATCCACCTGGAGCAGAGATGATTTTTGGCAGGGGCGTAGATTTGTGTCGATGCTCGGTGGGATGACAGCCACCATGCATTATTGTTCAAAGTTGACTCAGTTGGTCATTTGCATCAGACCCTCAACTATTTTATGCCTAGTCAATTACAACACACATACTTCAATGATAGATATAGCTCATATAATCGCATACACACATTTGTCGTGTATTTTCACTTTTTGCATTGCTGATTTTGATGACAATATACTCAATGAACTGAACTCAGCAGAATGATCGGGGGTATAATTGCATATTCATATCCCCAGCCAAATTGACGGGAGGTATATGTACCCCCAGACCCTCCAGGATCTACGCTCATGGTTTTTGGTTTTTCAGAAAACACTGAATGTGTGAAGAATTCGTATTTCCATTAAGTCACTGACATTTTAATACCATAAATGAAGTATATTTATGTACGACATTGCTTTTTTGTCAGAAGCGCCAATGCTGAAAGCCAATATGCCTGATTCTTGAGTGAAGACCTCTAAGAAATATCCTACCCACAAACATGCAAGCTGTACGCAGAAGCCAAGTTGTCGTTGAGTCAACTACCTTCGCTTCAGTCGCTGTCTTGTGCAGCGGGTCCACAGAGAATGTTCGGCTATCGACAAGTGAATTTTCATTGCCGTTTTTATGTGACCAGCAATCGGACACAATCCAAATGTTTTCAATGAGCGTATAATGAAATTGATCGATTTATTGCCTCTATAAGTCACAACGTATCAGTCGATAAGATAACGGCTGCAACAAGCAAATCAGCTACATCAACTTTCTCAAATCATGTTTCTTGCTGTTGGTGGTCGTGTGGTGCACTCTTATCAACCCTTCCTGCACATTGTTTGTCTTTCCCAGATTCTCTTTGTTCTTCTTCACACAAGTGCGCCCACATGCGCGTGTGTTTGTGTGTTTGTGTTTGCGTATTTGTGTTGTATGCGTGTGTGTGTGTTGGTGTGTGTGAGCGCTCTAGCACGCCAGACACGTCAGCTATGTCGGAAGGAATGAGCACAACCGTTGGAAGGCAACGATGAGGAGCGGCTGCGCTGGCAGAGAAAGAGCTCCACTGCGCTGCCATTGACCCGCCGTGCTGACGATTGACGCACGTCGTGGTCCGTCGAACGAGTTATGGCCGCTGGGAACGTAGGTTTTTTTTTACGCCAGTACACTATGACTGTTGGCTCAACGTGTGTGCCTCGTTGTGTACGCAAATAAGCACACTTTCTTTTGCATGTGCGTAGATGCTGGTTGCTTTGGGGTAATATGTGTATATACCCGACAAATTGGCTAGACAGATGAATATTTTACTTCCCGAGAATTTTGCTGAGTTCAGTTCACTTGGTTTATTGTCATCAAAATCGGCATAGGAAAAAAGTGTGTGTATATGCAACTCATTGCGCTATGTGTGTCGCAATTGAGCAAGCCGAAAATGGCTTGGGATCTCATTCAATTGACCAACTGAGCCATCCTTGAACACTGATGCATGATGGCTGTCATGCCCCTCCCGAGCCACGACACAAATCTACGCCCCTGGTCTGCTGGTTGGTTGCTGTGCAGCTTGTGTGTCTACATTTCGCAGCCGAACTCAGCCGCATAACAGATCAAATACCACACCAGTGCATGTACTGTGTGTGGAGAACAGTGAAAATGGCACAGGTGAAAATTTCACGTTAAATGATAAATGTTAAACCTAAAATGCAGGGTTTGGTTAGGTTAGTTAATTATATTTTTACCTGCGCCATTTTATCTCTGCCATTTTTACCGGTCATTTCAAACCTAAACTCACTGTGTGTCGGTGTTGAACGTTGACTCGACAAATACCGCGCCAACAGCGATAAAACTGTCGTCCTGATGATGATGTCATGATGATGTCATGATGATGATAATGGTGATGTCATGATGATGTCATGATGATGCCATGATGATGCCATGATGATGTCATGATGATGTTATGATGATGATGTCATGATGATGATGTCATGATGATGATGTCATGATGATGTCATGATGATGTCATGATGAGGCTTGCTTTTGCTTGGCAGCAAAATCATCCTTGCTCTCTTAGTGTAACGTGTCAGAATGAACAGTTTTGTAGAAAAATAGAACATTTGAAAAGTATTTGACACATGCCAAATTCGTTTCTGGCAGATAATTAGGAAAATGATGAGAATCACGCTACCTCCTGGTCGGATTGAGAAGTGAATGATTTTGGCTGTGATACATTCATTTGCTTCGAAATATCTACAATTTTCCAACGTAAACAGCATGCATCTTTGCTTCATTCTTGTTGTGTTAAATGAATGGAATTTGATGATTTTCTGATTGCGGGGACTGCTCAGGATTTGCACACAATCATGCCTTTTATTTGTCTTTGTATCTACGCGTGGCAATAGCGTATTATGCCAGGTGCAAAAGCTGTTGAACCACTGAGCAACTGATTTGCTGTGCCGTGTATTTCTATTGAAACAATTATTCATGCAATTTCCGGACAAACAGTTATATGAGGCAATATCGTACCTATCTTATGTACTCATGTAAAACATGCGATTGACTCAATGCTCAACATTGTGCACTGTTAGACATGAGGTGATTGCAACAAGCACACTTCCAGAAAGCTGTTGCAAGCCATTTTCACATATTTGTCTGCACCGCTGGCTCTGTGAGCTCATAACTGTACGCTCCACTACGGCATTTATTCAGGCACCTGAAATGTTACGTCATTTTGGTTGCATGTTGACCGTTAGCAATGTGCTTTTCCAGTACTTTTTTCGACGCACTGACTTTCGGCGAATGTCGGACAAAGACGGTGAAAAAATGCTCGTCGGTCAATGATCGCATGGATATGCAACCGGCCGAAAGAACTTAACGCTGTTGAACTCTGCCATTTCAACACTCAACTCATACCAAACTCATGACACTGTACACAGCAAAAAAACGTGCTATGCATGCATTGGTGTTGAAATATTCTGTCCTTGAGAAATACCGACACATTACAGCCAATGTTTTTCATTGATTAAATATATTGCTTGAACCACGTGCACGACTCGCATTGCTGTAAGACAGCCTTGAACCACTAACCAATATATTACTCGAATGCTAAACACTACCAGCTATTTTATTGGCTTCAGTCGTAGCGGCATAATTTGCAACTAAAACCAACCAGTCTTGTTTGAAACACATTTTCCTTTTTGTTTAAATGGCAAGTGATGTTCGATTTATTCGTTAAGAAAAATTACATAAGAATTTGCCAAGGTCGAATTTAAACTGTCACCGATTAGATGAGAAATTTGTGAAAACGCGTATTTAGTTTACACTGAAAAAAGAGCGCATCAGATTTATCAATTTATATTTTCACATCTGATAGCGAGCGCAATACAAAGTCGACGCACTCAACTCAATCACGGAGCGCAAAATTATTCGGCAAACACACACACACACACACACACACACACACACACACACACATACAAGCATACACACAAATCCGATAATTCTGTCATTATTCGGCCGAACGTTGTACAAAATGATCTGCTTTCAAGCACACCAGTATACACTACAAAAATCAACAACAATGCAATGTGATAGACTAAACAATTCACACGCCTCTCTCACACACACATACACAACTAGCACAAAAACACACACATTGGTCCAGTTAGCGATAATCGGCCGATATAAAAGCCGAGCTCAACATGAATTAATTTGTTCGTAGAATCTTTCAGTACTCTCATTTGTGTGGTATTCTGTGTGAGTGAGAGTGAGTGTGTGTGTGTGTGTGTACGGTAGCGGTGCGTGTTGTGTTCAGTATATGTATAGGCAAGAGCAAAATCAATAATTTGGTTTAATTGTTTTAAATTGTGAACTCATCAATTGTACCATAGCAGTCAACTGAACCTTTCCCGATCTTTAACAGCTATATCTGTCATTCTTTTTTCTACTTAAACGCAAAATTGACTCGAGCGTCAAAACAGAAACAAAATCAAATTATCAAATTAAAGTTTGGTCAAATACAATAAATTAGTGTGCTCCATCACGTCACACTAAACTATTGTTCCCTCAAGCACAAGCACACACACATACACACACATACACAGCCACACACACACACACAAAGCACTGTCAATTTTTTTATAATAGTATTTTCATCAAAAATTATGAAAAGCTATATTTTATCGCTATCGGCTGAGAAAATTTCGGATTTCGCTTCGTTAAAGTAATCTTATAGCGCCAAATCGTGTGGCAATAAACAAGATATCCAAACATATACATAAATAGACAAATTTAATTAATTTGTAATGCAATATGTTCTGTTCTGTGTACATCAAAATATGTAGCAATGATGTATGTATTGTAGTATATGTGCGCCAGTGTGTGTATGTGTATATGTGTGTGTATGTGTGTATATGTGTGTAAGTGTGTGTATGTGTGTATGTGTGTGTATGTGTGTGTAAGTGTGTGTATATATATATGTGTGTATGTGTGTAAGTGTGTATATGTGTGTATATGTGTGTGTAAGTGTGTGTATATATGTGTGTGTATGTGTGTATGTGTGTGTATGTGTGTGTATGTGTGTGTATGTGTGTGTATGTGTGTGTATGTGTGTGTATGTGTGTGTAAGTGTGTGTATATATGTGTGTGTGTGTGTATGTGTGTGTATGTGTATGTGTGTGTGAATCCAGTTTTCAATTGTTTGCACATTTACTGTATGAAGAATATAGTCACACACACACACGCACACACACACACACACACACACACACACACACACACACACACACACACTACACTACACATACATACACTAGCAAAGTATAACATATGCAAATAACACGGAAATATGCAAAAAAACACGGGCGTACATCAAAAACTGCCTTAGTTGTGTTGCAAACACACACACACACACACACACACACACACACACACACACACACACACACACACACACACACACACACACACACACACACACACACACACATACACACACACACACAATCCCACCTTGACAAATGGGCACACACATCCTACAAAAATCTACGTACGTTTGTGTATGTATGTGTGTATGTGTGTTTACATTAGACAGAAGCGTATTTTAAGCACGTTTAGAGAATTTAACCACGTTATTGATGCTTTTTCAGCCGATAATGTGATGATAATATTGCTGGCATGGCTAGCCTAGGCTGCTACAGTTTCAACACACACAAAAACACACACACACACACACACACACACACACACACACAAGTTATTCTAGAGGTACACACACTTGCTGGGGGTTGTACGGTCTGAGCGCGTGTGCGTCTGGGCATGGTTTCTATAGAAGATCAGATGCAAAATTGCGAGCTGCATTGTTTACTGGAACCAGTAGAGATCTTTGGCGGCAGGTTCTGACATTGGTGTGCCCTCCAGTCCTGCACAATACAACGACACACGCCAGCACGGATAAATTATTATTCACGCAGTATTTCAGCCACCTATTCAGGTGTTGTGCAGTCTAAGTTTCTCAATTGCATATCCATGCAAATGCAACTACCCCGACAAATTGACTGCAGTATGAATATGCAATTATACCCCACGATAATTCTGCTGATTTCAGTCTATTGGCTATATTGTCATCAAAATCAGCATAGAAATATGTAGCAATACACGACAAGTGAGCGCGTCTTTGCAATTTTCTGCAATATATTTTCCAAGTCTGGATTTATCAAGTGGTGATCGTGCGCGTATTTGATTAGCAAATGGACACGCACCTGAAGAGTACATGTAGGAACCGTAGCTAGACGAGTCCAGACCTGACGAAGACTGTTGCATTCCAAAACGTCCTGCTGCCGCAGACTGACACACACACACACACACACACATACACACATCACACACACATCACATACACATCCTAAAGTGCAAGAACTTACTGAATGAAGTAAGAATAGAAACAAATGCATAACAATTTCTTAAAAACGCAATAAAAACTGAATCTGTGCGTCTAAATGACTGACTAGGTTTGTTCAGACTGAATATTTGTGTATTAAAAGTAGGCTGTTTTTTATTTGACAGTCGCATGCATTCAGACTGTAAAAATGCAACTTATAATCAGTCTAATTCATTCTAGATCTGGCTTCAAAAAGTTCTGGATCAGCACAGAGCTTGTAGTATTAAAAATGGTCTGCATGCAAACAGACATTACTTCTGTGATACCAAGATACAGTTTTGAGTCGTATTCATGTGACTATTAGCCTGTGGTGGCCAAAACGGCTTGTCCTTCTGATGGGTCATATGCAGTAAGAACTGCCGGCTGGCTACATAAGGCATTCGTATAGATCAAACGGCTTGTGTGCGCCAGTTAGACAAACTGTCACGAACTTGGACGAAATCAAGCACTATGAATCATATGAAGCAGGGCTGTAGCAACCGCCCCCGAACCCTCCGACAGGGGGAACCCGAGTGTTGAGGGGCACCGTTACGTCACGCTTGATATTAAAATGTGTCATAAAGAAGCACATAGAAGTCCCCAGCTAAATGGAGACCTAAGAGCTGTTCGTAACTGCATTTTCCCAAAAAATCAGACCTCTTATAATGGTGCTATATTTATAATGGGAGCCTAACACATATTGACTCCGGGGGCACCTTACATCGGCTCTGTTATGACTATTCAGTAAACAACAAATGAAAATGACTAGCCGATGACGTCAGTTACCTGCAGCAGCAAGCTCGGGTACTGATTGTAGCGTGACGCTCCGGCTGCCGCTGCGGCCGCCGCTGCCGCGCCGTACGTCAGATTATGCGGAGGCGCCGGCGTGGCGTAGCTCTGATGCGAGGCGGCCGCCAGTGACGGATGGTAGTACCAGTCGGCGTGTGGAGGCGGTGGTGGCTGCGACAGGCCCGCCAGTGCAGCAGCGTGGTAGGAGTCGGCCGCCGCAGCAGCCGCCGCTGCCGAGGTGGACGATGTGGAAGGGTAGGAGGCGTGTGGATGGCGCGGCGTGTAGCTGTTGCTGTCCCAAAATGACGGCGGCAAGTTGCGCTGCGACATCGGCAGCACTGGACGAACAAAAACAAACACAAAAATGTGTAAGAAGAACGATTGCAACGTGCAAGAAACGGGAAGCGTCTAGAAAAATGGGTCTAGGAAAGAAACGTTCTTTTCAAGAAGAAAAGGTTCACCATATCGCCATTTGAATGAGCTAGTGGTAATTCATTGAAGTCATCATGGACTTAGCTACTGCGGTCGCGAAGTGTATATATACCCCACCACCCCGATAATTTACCAGGAAATTTGCATTGTCACCTAAAGCTGATCGCTAAACATAATTGTCAAACTGGTCAAGAATGATTGGTCAAGCGCCGAACAGCTTTGAGTACTAGGATTTGATGTTCATCATTACGCCAAGCCTTGACACAAATCTAAACTCATGATTGAATGTTCTCTATGTATCTATACATCCTTTGCGAATTTAAACAATACACTAGACGAGATGGACGGCGCTGAATTTCTGGAGAGGTGAAAAGACGCAAAGGTCAGAACTTGCGGTCACAACAAAGGTGAGAACCCTGCCTTCTGCACCCAACAAGCCGATCACTCGCCAACCAGACAACGTATACCTTGCCAATAACTCTGCCGACCAATTGGATCACTCCTGCTTTTTGCATTTGTCCTACAAATGTTGAACAATCCTGAGACAACACTCAGACGCTCAGAATACAACGCAACTTACACCAATGACGATCTTCTCTTGTGCACCAATTCGTGTGTATATGTGTCTGTATGTGTGTCTGTATGTGTGTATGTCTTATCAGCGATATGGCACTGGCCAATGTCGTAAGGTATTACCGCACGCCGATTGCTCCTACACATTTGTAGTGTGTGTGTGTACAGAGAGTGGCCGATGTAGCGAATTCCCCACATTCTGCCCGATCAGATACACACTCACTCACACACATACACACACACATACACACACACACACAGACACACATACACACAGACAGACACGCTGGAACGACAGGTTCACACTCGCGTGCATATCGTGTGTGAGAGGTACATTACGACTCCTTCGACGTTATTGACGCCAAACTCAACGCTCATATGCAAATGCAAATAGCGTAAAGACGCCGCTACACACACAAACACACACGCAACATACACGCGCGCAACATAAGTGGCTGTCAATGTAGCATCGTACACAAGAATCGCCGCAAGATTCTACAAACCGATACGAAGATTTCGCCAAGTTGCGCGTAGCGCACACGAACACACACACACACACACACACACACACACACACACACACACAAGATCAGATAAACGTTCATCACATTGTTTCCCACGCAGAACTGTTGTGAGTTGACAGTATGTGTATGTGTGTGTGTGTGTGTGTGTGTGTGTGTATGTGTGTGTGTGTGTGTGTGTGTGTGTGCGTGTGTGTGTGTGTGTGCGTGTGTGTGTGCGAGTGTAAATATATCAGAGGCAAACGGAATTACTGGATGTCAATAATATACGGTTGTGTGCGATGCATATGCTAAAAATCTGTCAGTGCTTTTCAAACGTCATCCTCTCAGTGGTTCCCAAACTGTTCGGGCGACACGATGCACGATTACATCAAAGAATAATGTTTTGCATGAGCATGTATACACTCTAAGACACCATAGAACGTTACTTGCTATATTTAAGACACTATAAAGCGTTACTTGATCAGAGACGGCTCATAATTTTTCCTAATTATTTGATTATATTATATATTGTATGTTTACGATTATCAAAATTTATGTGGAGATTAATATCATATGGAGAATGTTCAGCAATGTGCTACAAACATGTAGGAAACTGAAGCCACAACAACTCTAGTGTAAATGCATTTTCCAAAGTAACTTCACAATGCGCTTGCCATTGGGTGGAATTACTTATTTTTGAGGGGTGCGACTTCAGTGTTTCTTTGGGCCAATCGATGCTCATCAAATTTCCCCTACCTTCGACTAAAAGTTTACCCCCATGGTAAAAATGAATGTTGAAACTATCCTTCATTAAATTAGCTAACTATATAATAAAATATAATTGATTGTGTTCAGTTGATTTAGTTAAGCAGCTCATGTAATCCAAAGCATTTCTGTAGCGTAAAATTCGATCCATTGAACTGAGCAAGTCAAAACAAAAGCTATGATTACGCATAGCCAAAAACAACTGAAAATACCTACTTAAAGCAAAAAAATATTATGAAAAATATAACAGCATTCAGAAGATGCTTGTTATCAAACAAATTTGTTCTTGCTATTGCATGCAAAATTCAATGCTGCAGGATTGTCAAATGAGTTGTTTTATAGGAGATTGAGCATATTGGGAGGAGACATAAGACCACAGAGCATATTAGCCGAGCATTACTGATATATTGGCAAGCACACACACACACACGCACACACACACACAACTCTCTCCCTCTTGGAGCGGCTATGCAAATACACATCCGAATGAATACACGAGTAATTATACAAATATATACATCTATATATAGACAAATTATTGTTTCAATAGTGTGATTGATCACGCGATATCGACACACACACACACACACACACATACACACACACATACACACTCAAATACACACATACACACATACACACACAAATACACACACACACACACACACACACAATTAATGTGTAGGTTACCTTGACCGCAGCTACGACAATGGTGTATTGTTGCGATTGTTTCCAGCTTCGTGATTAGGATAGCGAACAGGCCATGATGAGGGAAAATACAAAAGAGACGAAATTGGAGCTTTATATGCGTGATTTATATATCGAGCAGTGGTGATTGATTGATTGATAATATTCGAGCAGAAAATTGCATAAATTTCGCCGCTATGTATTATGTGTGTTGTCTCAATAAAGAACGAACTTCTATAAAACAATTTCACTGATATTTAATAGTGAATATGATAGCAATAGTTAAAGTAGTGCCGGTAATACTAAATATTTTGTAATGAGAAATACATTGTCTCAAGCGGTGATGACATGAAACGAGAACCAGAAAAAACAGACACAAACTGTGTGAATATAATTCCACAATGTAAATTGAAGGGAATTTGCAAATATATCTTTTTAGTGGAGGCATAAGAATGGTGATCGTACAGAAAAATCCTGTGGTCCTCAAAAACAATCCATTCTTGGTAATATCTTGAAACACACGGTGCAAAAGTCCAATATTTCGTCCTTCTACGAGATGAATTAACACGCGTGAAGGAAAATCGATGTTTGTATGATAGGATAAAGCTTACATGTTAAAGGTTAAATGCCTCAAGTGACAGCTGCTACAAGGGAAGAAGCCGAAGCTTATGGGGACACAGGTGTGTCCCGTGCAGCTCGCTGCCACCGCAGAACCGACCCTCTCAACGCTATGACGCCACAAGGACGAAAGACGTGTTAGAGAGAGCCACCTCCCCAGAATGCATGACACAACACATGACTGATATCTGGTACCATTTATTGCTGGGTGGACAGGGGTTGTTGTATTATAGAACTCGCTCAAAGAAATTATCCTCCGCCGGGATTCAAACCGCGGACCTCCCGCTTGTGAAGCAGGTGTGCTACCACTATACCACGAAGTCCAATGAACGAATACAATAGCCACTTAGCCAAACGACTTCAACAAAGAAATTCATCCTTTATACGTACATATATATGCATAAATACACGACGTATGTTGTATTAATACTGCAACTGTCGCTAGCACACACAGCATTTCACTCTCACGTTGCTCTGTCAGAAGGAGCAATGCATTTCAATTAGGCCACACTTTCGCAATGCTCCTATAACCACACCGGCCTCTATGTATATGCATATATGTGTGTGTGTGTGTGCCACTTGGCTTCCTGCTTTTGTCGCCAGCCCGGCAATCTACAAAGGTAGTGTGTGTACAAGGTCTATGTATGTGTGTGTTTGCGTGTGTGTTTGCGTGTGCATGCCCGAATGCTGGAGGGCTGATTTGCATAGGTATTTCGGTCGTACGCTCAAGCGCACTGCACTGCACTGGTCTCGCCGTATGTGCCGATGGTCTCATATACAAGCCGTCATACACCCACTCACAAACACTCACAAACAAACACACACACACACGCGTGCAAGCGCGCATTTAATAGAAAACAGAAAGAGAGAGAGCGATAAATGATGCATGTGTATGTGTGTGTACGTACATGTGTATATTTGTGTGTGTGCGTGTGTGTGTGTGTGTATGTTTGTGTGCTTGCGAGTGTGAGAGATGCGGCAAGCACAAAGTACACACACACACACACACACACATACATACACAGACACAAAGACAGACAGACAGACAGATAGAGACACTCGTTTCGTGGCGTGTGGACAACGTGTTTTTATCATTGGACTAGGCTGTGCAGTGACTAGTTTGCTGGTGCAAGTGGAATCCACGCTCTCAAATTGCTTGCTAGTGCATTCGTCCACAAATATACACACACGCACACACACACACATGCCTGTATGTCTATATACATAAATATATAGACGTTCATACCAGTCGATTTTCTTGAGCCATTTTTCAGACCATTGCGTTAAATGTGTTGATTATATTTCTTGAATAGCATGTATATTGTTCTCAAGTAGATTAATGATAATTACTCGACTGTAAGACACACGATAATTCGAATGAGAGTACAAAAATATCCAGATTGTGTCGGATAATATTTATCGCTAGATGCGCTACTAAAAGGATTCACTGTATTGCACGCCATTGCAGAGATATTTACACAAAGAAGAGCTACTGATTCGATAGGTACAAATCTCCAGCATAACCCGTTTTAAGCTCCCATAAACTCTCAAAGCGCTCATGAATCATTTCGAGGTTATTTTCCGAGGGATTTCTATGGATTCATATTGATGCCTGAGAGCTGTTGATTCATATTACTGTTTAAACACATCCTTGCTATATTTTATTGCGACCCAATGTGCATGAGTGTATCCCAGTGGTTCTTAACATAATTGGATGAACTGAGCCCCACAAGATCCATACATGCACTCATCGAACCCTTCGTTTATGAAGTATTATAAGAAAAATCACAAATCACCCAAGATCAAGACAGTCACACAAGTAGGCTACTACTGAGTGGACCGAGTTGCTTGCAGCACAGATATCAAGACCAAGCGATGTGGCGTGATTAGCTGCAGCCAATGATGACCAAGCAGAGCTTGACGTCACGAATCATACGAGTGGGCGAATCAAACCACCGAGCCTCTGAAACTGAACCCAAACTCCTGGAGCTCGATTAAACCCAGGCTGAGAACCACTGGTATATCCTTTGTTTGTGTGTATGTGTGTGTGTGTGTGTGTGTATGTGTGTGTGTGTGTGTGCATGTGTGTGTGTGCCGTTACCTGTTTCTGTCGACGTCATAGTGAGAGCTTTGCTGAAATGGTCATCGACAATGTTGGCCACATCGCCCTTGTAGTAAGTCACCAGCATACAGCTAAACACACACACACACACACACACACACACACACACACACACACATATTTACACACATACAAAAGAATAGAATATAGAGAGCACTATAAAAAGAATGGCCTTCCATACAGATGTATTGAAGAATAAAACAATGTAGACACTATTATAATTTAATATATATATATATATAATATAATATATTATAATAAACAAACCTATAGTTGAATCTGAAAATATAACGCTATTCAAGAGGGAGTTGGATAAATGCAGATATGTAGACGGGAAAGTCTGAGCCTAGCTCAATTCCTGCAGAATACAAATAGGTTATCTAAAGTTTGTCTACAAAAATGACGGCATTCGTATAATGCATTCTATTGTGATCCAGCACTGTCCTATGAGCTGAGCTCAATCAAATGCAACATCAAATGCAACATGATATGCAACAGCCTGGTGCAATAATGTGTGTATGCGTGCTTTCATATAGCGCAGTCGTTCTTCAACATTTTCACACTGTTCGCACCGTGTTCAAATCAGCAATCATTCCTCACACCCCACTGGATATATAGCTCGTATATGAAAAAGAAAAAATACAAACAATGTAACGACAAACAAATTGCATTCAGTGTGTGCGAAGATATATTTTTCTTCGCGCATTGTTTAGGAGAAACTGTTTCACAGGAACTGCTTTCCAGGAATAAATATATATCATAGGTAAAATTTTTATTTCGCTTTAATTAATAACAGAAGTCATCGCACCCTTTAAGAACCAGGTTCGCGCTGCTTAGAGGTGCAAACACTCCCGCTCAAGCATCCCCTCTAATCTAGAGTCAAATTCTATACTTGAATTCACCTCCTCTGATTTAGATCTAGACTGTGTTGGACCCCGTGGTGTATTGGTAGCACAACCACCTCACAAGCGGGAGGTACGTGGTTTGAGAGTGAGAAGAGGAGAATTTCATTAAACTAATTTTATAGTCCAACAGCCCCTGTCTACCCAGCAGTAAATGGTACCAGATATTAGTCATGTGTTGTATCATGCATTCTGGGGAGGTGGCCCTCTCTAATACGTCTTCCGTCCTTGTGGCGTTATAGCGTGGAGAGGGTCGGTTCTGCGGTGGCAGCGAGCTGCACGGGACACACCTGTGTGTTCATAAGCTTCGGCTTCTTGCCGTGTAGCAGCTGTCACTTGAGGCATTTAACTTGATAGACTAACTGCGAGAAGCACATGCTGTCTCACCTGGACGAGATGTATTTGACTTGATGCTGCTCCTGACTCGATTCACTCTCGACGGAATCCCCGGCGCTGACGCCACCACTAGTGGCACCACCACGAGTGGCGCCACCACTGGCCGCTGTGGTCGGAGATGAGGGCGTGGTGACGAGCGCCGGAGAACTGGGCGAAGGCTTCAGCGAGAAGTTGGTGGCGCCGCCACTGGAAGCGCTGGCAGTGGTGGCGCGGTACAGATGCTCGTGCAACCGCTGTCGCTGCCACACAACACAACACATGACAAGTCATGTATATGCCGTAATATTTCCATTTGAACGACACATTGGGGAGCAATTGAAAAATGGAACGGCACCCTCTAATTCAGGGGTTCTTAATCGGGGGTATTCATACCCCTTGGGGTATGGGAACAAAAAGCGGGTGTATGGGACTCGATTTCTATGCACTGGCATACATTATTAATGGCTTATAAATAATGCAATTATCAATGGTAAGGTATTACTAGTAATCCGTATCTAAAGTACAATAAATTCAAGCAATTAAAACACTAGTGGATTCAGAAAACATACTGGCAAATAATAGGATTGGTGATAATTATTTGAACAGTCAAATAAAGGGGATATGGGACCATATTCGGCAATCCATTGGGATATGGGACCATTAAAAGGTTGAGAACCCCTGCTCTAATTGAACGTCACTCCAGTGATTTCTTCATTTTTTTGGCAATAGCTATGACTGACTGGTTTTATTAGTGAATTTGTAATTAATCATCAGTACTTAACCTGTATGTTGTGTCTTTTGTTAAATATATATGCATACAATAGTTGGTCTTTTTTTCATTCAATAAAATTTCCCATATCCTCTCAAATTTCTGACCAGCTAGTCGAAAAATAGAGCGGCACTCTCTAATTGAACGGCACTACGGCGGAAGGTTTGGAAAACGGATCGGCATGCCGCCAAATAGAGGTTTTGCGGTATATGCAAATGCCCCAGAGAAAGTGGATCCGTTGTTTGGTAGTTGAACACTTTCATAAAAAAATATGCAAATTTACATTATAATCGTATGCAACATACATGCATACGATTATTCAATATATAATAATATATGTGGTCAGAGCCGTAGCAACCGCCCCCCGAACCCCCGGCCGGGGGCCCGAGTGTTGAGGGGCCCCGTTTTTTCACGTATGACATTAAAATTTATCATATTATGTATAGCCTTTACCTTTTTGCTCAGATGTTTTCACCTGAGCTTGTATTATGTGAGTATGTATAATAAATAAATTCATTATTTGATGGCTTATTTATGATTGGGCCCCAAGTGCTGCCTTCGGGGGGCCCTAAGTGTTGCCTTCGGGGGGGCCCCAAGTGTTGCCTTCGGGGAGCCCCAAGTGTTACCTTCGGGGGGGCCTCATGAGTCCTCGCAACGGCTCTGTAAGTGGTATACATACATACATACATACATACATACATACATAATCCATTTTGCAATGATTTACGCGACGCCACTTCTCCAGAGCTCATCTACGCCGGTGACTATTTCCAAACAAAGAAACAAAAGAATAAACTGCTTCAACACAATTTTTGTGTCTCCTGAGAAGATATGGTGGCTCCCAGTTTTTAACCTTGGTCCTGTGACCCCTAAAAACGATCATAAGGCCCACGTTGAGAAACACTGGTGTACATAACACTGCTGTACATAACATTTTGTCTTGGAATTCACTGTCAAACGCTTTGTGTACAAGAGTCGTATGATCGCCGAAATGAGTTTTCAATAGAACAACAGACTTGGCTACCAGCTCAATATAACACAGGGCCTAGTTTGTCTAATATAAGCGAGGATTGATCAAACATTTCCGCTGAAACTCGTGAAGAATTTCATGTGGACTTTTTCGCACTACGTATGCCAGCATTTATGGTAATTTTGCTAGCTGTGAGAGAACTTCGATTGCTGTATGTTGAGCACATTGAATCTAGAGAAAAATTCTTCAGGATCCGTCCTTGATCAAAGCTGTTGAGTCTCTGAATTGAGCGTTGCAGCCAACAGTCTAGCCAAAAAAAAGAAAAAAATGCAGGCTCGATATGGATGAATCTTGAAGAAAAATATGTCGATACAAAAAATGTCAACAGAGCACAATTTACATTTATATGAGAGCCAATGACTTGTGCCATGTGTGTGCACGACTTGGAGACGAAATTGGAAGTGCACACGCTTCTGCAAAGGTTATCGAATGTTTCCTAAATAGAGCATAAATGTTCATACTTGCTTCGATAGCATTTGACGTATGAATCACCCCCACACTGCGCTGTCATTTTAAGATCCAAAGTTTTTCAAATGACAGAGCGACAACATCGCAAATTCATCCCAGAATCGTCCAACTTACGGATTTCCAATATCACTCAGAACGTCGGCACGGTAGATATATTTGATTTGCATTGTTCTATAATTTGAGCGGATAAAATACTTTAACGTAGCTGTTTTTATATTTGGCCTTAAATGTTACCTAAATTCAGTTTAAAACCTGTCTTGAAAAATTCAGCCTGACTCTGATCATCTGCGAGATTGCTGACAAAATCGCTCAATCTCCGAGTGTTTGTGAAATTGTATAGTAAATTAAAGTAAAGTAAAGTAAAGTTTGTTCTCTTGTTAATTACGGAACGATATATTAAATATTATCTAGTTTTGCATCAATTTTGCATTGGGACAAGTGTATTCAATCCATATTTGACACACAATAAATTCATTTTACATAGCGACACAATGACTGTCTGGATAGCATGTGTACTTGACATTGGATATTTCCGGAATAATAGCCGTATATTGAGCAGTGAGACAAATTCTTCCACATGTCATCTCAACCAAGCTGGAAACAGCTGGAGTGTCCATGATATTACGATAATACATTATGTTCGATCACTAGATCTGATCACACGCGAAAATGTCAACGTTGGATTTAGAATAGTATTTCGATTAGCCAAATGATACAGCAGGCTTCTATACAGAGAACAAAAGCGGACAGCGTGAGTAACCACATCACAGGCCAACCAGTATCAATGTGGAAGCTAATCATTGATGGAGTCGAGATATATCATACGACTTGCCATAAAGAAGTACCGTATTTTAAGTGTATCAAATACCCTTTAAATTTTTAGACTGAAATTTTTTTAAGTCATAAATAACTATATTAATCAAATAAATCACAAGATTGTTCATAGATCTCATCAGAAATATCAACTGGAGTCAGTGTTTCAGCAATAGCAGCCAGTTCTTCGTCATCATCATCAGAGGAGACAACAAATGATATCTGATGAAATGTTTCATCATATAGCATTACATAATGGTGCTAATAGACCTAATGTCATGTATAAGAGACGTCCTTTCTTCAAAGTGAAAACTCATACCAAATAAAGGTCTCTTTTACACGGGAAAATACGGCAACTGCAGCTGAGGTCGCCGCATTCATAACAAACACACACACACACACACAGACACACACACACAATAACACACAATAACACACACACACACACACAATAACACACCCCCACACACACATACACACAATAACACACACCCACACACACATACACACACATACACACACACACACAATAACACACACCCACACACACATACACACACACATACACACACACACACAATAACACACACCCACACACACATACACATACACACACACACACACACACACAATAACACACACACCCACACACACACACACACACACACACACACACACACACACACACACACAATAACACACACCCACACACACACACACACACACACACACACACACACACACACACACACACACACACACACACACACACACACACACACACACACACACACACACACACAGACAATAACACATTACATTACATTACATTAAGACATTTATATCGCGCTTTTCACCCGAGGGTCTCAAAAGCGCTCACACACACACTCACACACACACACACACAACACACACACACACACACACAAGCACAAGAGTCATACACATACACAATCACGAACACACACACTCACCTACATACACACACACACACACCCACACACACACACCCACACAATAACACACACACACACACACAATAACACAATAACACACATACACATACAATAACAAAATAACACACAATATCACACACAATATCACTCACAATAACACACACACAATATAACACACAATAACACGTACAATAACATAATAACACACACAATAACACAATAACACACACAATAGCACACATAATAGTACCCACACACCCACACACACAATAACACACAATAACACGCAATAACACGCACAATAACACAATAAAACAAACACACACACATGTGCATGTTGAGTGATGCAGTGTTAAGCTTGTAGCGAATTCCGTGCTGCACCCTGCATTATATACTAAGAATGAGGCGCCTTCACTTCACTGCAAGACTAGCATGCAGCTAACGGTAGCAGTGAAACATATAAAGATCGCGTGTAACGGCCAGCACACGAGCCTGTCTGCGTGTCTGTCTGTGTGTGTGTGTGTGTGTGTGTGTGTGTGTGTGTGTGTGTGTTTGAGTGCGGCCGATGGAATTGTTTTCGGTAACGTTGCATTGAGTACGGCTGCACGGCCAACACACAGACATAAACACACACACACACACATGGGTGTTGCACGATCTAGATTGCAAGGAGACGCTTGAGGTTGGAGTTGTGTCTGATGGCGACGATACACACGCAGCACTGTGTTTTCACGATTAACTACAAGCCGCCGGCGAGCCAGCATTGCTTGCAAGAAATAGACTGTTGGCATTGCCGCATTGAGCGCGTCTGCAACGGGCGACTGTACTCAAGAATGCAGCACAAGCCAGTGTACGGGAGAAGTTTAAATTCACGAACGTTCCATGCAGCAAGCAAGCTATTAAGATTATCACAACTTCAAAATTGATTTAGCTTCTTCAGCTTCAAGTTCTTCAGCTTCTTCAGCATCAGCTTCTTTAGCTTTAATTTCTTCAGCTTCTTCAAGTTCTTCAGCTTTTCAATTACTCATGTCCAATCTATGAGTGACTGAGAAATTATGGATAATTGTAATTATCAATATACCCAACATATACTAATTATCCTAACAAACGGGTAGTAGTTGCAAGCAAGAATATAACACTTTGTCAACAACAAATTTCGGCAATTTTATGAAGCCAATGAATTCACGAGGACATTTTATCATCGAAGCAACTCGCAATTTAGCTAACTCCAGCCGCACACAGAGAGGCGATGGAGAGTATATTTAGCGGCAATGCATCGGTACTGACGTATAACTTGGCCTTTAACTTGGCCAAGTACAATGATTGTTGCTTGACTACTACATTAGTCCAGTGGGTTGTAAAATACCCACAGGGGGCAATATAACATTTTTATATGGTGATGGAGAGGAATTATCTCTACTTTTTAGAATTAGTCATATATAGGAGTGTTGATAGCATTTTGTGAAAGCAGGCATCATGCTTGATGTGACATGCTAAATTGGGTAACAAGCTGAAAAAAGATTGGGAGCCACTGGATTACTTGTATCTACACCTCGAAACTGGACGGGTTTTTCTTAGACATTCTACCTGGACATTCTGCTGCTATTCGTCTGATTGGAACAAACGCATCATACAGATTGATCCCATTTTCTCATGGTCTCATTATTATGTGGTCGTAATTATCGGGCGCAGATGCATAACGCATCTCGACAAATTAATGTACTGCACTAACCGATAGCAAAGTCCATCAATAATGTTCCAAGAAATTTCAACTATCCAAGCTCAACCTGTTAAACAGCATCGTCAGCTAACATAAGAAACTCCATTTAGATGAGCTTCGTTCCGATCCACCAGAATGAGCATGTGAAGTAAATATTAGTTTTGGTTTGAATAAGGTTGAGCTCGAGCAAGCCAGACCTCTGAATGTCCCATGCTGGATATGTCATCCTTATGTCCCGTCCGTCCCATGCGCACGTTTGGATGTCCCATACTGGATGAGTCCCATATCGACCTTTACTGAATATGTTCCCAATGTCCCGAACGTCCCTCGCTGGCCAAATAAATGTCCCATACCGAATAAGTCCCGAAAGTCCCTATTCTGACCTCCTGATGTCCCATATGCATCCTGTGCCGATGAGAGGGAGTTAGGGATGTTAGGCCTCGGGTTCATATGGTGCCGCTTCAGTTCCTCCTTCCTCCTCTTTCCTAACTATCCTCGCCTTACTCAACTAACCTGACCCGACCTTAACTAACCCAACAAGGAAAGAGAGAGTGAGCCGGGATTGGAGCGAGAACAAACGTACTTGAGTCGCAGTGGCGGATCCAGAGTGCAATTTAGGGAGGGCTGAATGCTTTTTTGGGGGGTTGAATTTGGGAGCGATCAGTCATGCCTATGCACCATTATGCAACGTCTTTGCGAAAATGCATATATCAACAAATTCTACAGAAAGATAGCTATATTGACCTCTATTAGTGAACATATTGGTTATGAGGAGTTGATGGAAACCTTTTAGGGAAGAGGTTTCAACCCCCTGATCCCCCCTCTGGACCCGCCAGTACCGAGGCCTAACATCTTAATTCTTGATTAGACCACCATCTCGGTGGAGTTACCTTGTCGTCGATGGCTCGATGTGGCGAAACAGAGGCTGTCGAGCCGGCGGCGGCTGCTGCTGCGTCGGCCGACGTGATCGTCGAGGTCCTCTGCGGATAGACGGCCGTCGAGGAGGGATAGTGATGCGACGCCGCGTGGAAGGAAGACTGGTACATGGCGACTGCGCAGCTCATGTTCCCGTTCGCATCAACCGCACAAACGGGGGACACTGAAATCAGCGTCGTCCGGAAAATAGCCAGATGGTTGCAAGCAGATCGGAGATCAACGTCAAGGATCACAGTTGAGATGAATAGACGCAGAGCATATACAAGATCGCACTACCAAACACAGACAACTAGAGTCGTATGCACACCAAGAAGCAACTATTAAGCAACACCAGCCTAACAGCAAACAAACACACACCACGCAGGCACACGTACTAACACTATGAACAGCTTGGATCAGCATCTAGCCTGGCCGGCACGTCAGTGAGTAATGGGCGGGGCCTACACTTAACTCCGCCCCCAATTCGCATCGGCGTCTGTGATTGGTGAGCGTATACAGTCAGCAATGTCCACGGGAATGTGGATGGATTGAAGCGGCAGGGGGCCGCTTCCCACCATTTGTCCGATGAAAATAGCTGGCTGCCTGTTGGCTTGGCAGGGCTGCTTCTTTTGTGTACGCACACACATACACACACACACACACACACACACACATACACACAGACACACACACACACACACACACACACACACACACACACACCCACACACACACATACACATACACACACATACACTAGACCTGATATCGGAGCCATTACACCACTGTTGAGTCTTCGCAAAGCGACTACGATTTGCGCGTGCAAAAACGGCAAATGTCATATACAAACACACCTACACGCGCAAACACACACACACACACACGCGCAAACATACACACAAACATGCTCACGATGATTCGACCATAAACAAAGCTGCATAAATACGACTGCGCGCAAAACGGCGTTTGTAATATGTGCAGAACACACAACATGGAAAATCCGTTATTTTTCTTGATAATTCAACTAATATTTGTATGTTTTTACGTTTAAATTTGAAATTTTATTGTTATATTTACTAAATTTGATATTTTGATATTTTTATCTACTAAATTTTATATTTATTATTAACAAGCAAATTTTAATATTAATCATATTGAATAATTCATAATAATCATAAAATCTGGTTAGTTAATATGCCAATATAAAGCAGTTCTACTAATAACGGGAAATATTTTATTAAAACATTGCCTGGTAGCATGATTAGAATTTGTATAGCAATAAAACCAATCTGTGTATGCAATCACAAGGGCGGAATCAGCCATTTATTCGGTTATATTAATGCTGAATATCGACTGAACTCAGTGACGTAGCGTGGGGGTGCGGGGGGAGGGGCAATTTGCCCCGAGCGGGGCGTTTTAGCATGCGACACAAGAGCTGCTGAACACTTTGAATTATCGTTATATCTGAGTCGTATTTCTCAATATACTATTTCATATTAGCTGTTTTAATCTCAAATAATTTAATAAAGTTAAGATTGATTGAAAATAATGATATTCTATGGTTAGGTGACTAGAAGCATGCATATTACGATGGGCTCGTCCTTTTAGCTATGTCGACACATAAACTTGCTAATTCCCTTACATTTGTGTTGCAGCGTACAATCTCTTGCGACTAAGTACCCGCAAGCATACATGATGCAGGGGCGGCAAAAAGTACCGCCCCGTACGACAGATACCAACGCCTCTGGTGGTGGCAAATATTTGTTTGGGTATTGCAGGATATCTCCACCTGGAATGTTGAACGATATTGCAGCAGCGCAGTACATTCATCGTCATATCTCGTAAACGAAAATGGCGTATCGCCGACTGTTTGTCAAATTAGAAAGCGATATGCTCCTGACAAAACGTTATAACGTTTAAACTATTACAGTACTCGCAAAATAAAAAACAAAACCATCTTAATACTGAGACACACTGAGAAGCTGAGGAAACTCCTGCTTCCTAATCACCTTGGAAAAATGGTCTGTTTGTACATTCAGGTGTGACGAGTCCTGATGAGTGAATACAAACTAACATATTTAGATTTATGGTAATAAAAAATATGCTATTTATTTGACATTGCTTTTCAGAAAGGGTATACTCTTTCTCAAAATATACTGAGAAAGAATATACTCTTTCTCAGTTCGCTTTTGGTTGTGTGGCCCCACTGTGATACAACTCTGGGTTGAAGACCACTGGCCAGTTCGACTGGTTGTGTTTGTGCGTGCGCAAGAGAGAGTCAGTGTACCAGTTGGTGCGTGTGTGGAAGTGTGCATGTATGTTTGTATGTATGTGTGTGTGTAACGTGTGTACTGTTCTTGTGTTACTTTATCGTCACTCATTCACTTGCTCGTGTCGTTTCATCGCAGTACATCGTGACAATTCAGCTGCGTGTTATTGCTGCCACATTGGTGACCCCGTGTTCAGAATTCGCAGAGCTTCAAAATGGAAACAAAATCCACCGATCAGCTCAGCACAGCTGCTGGTGAAATGCAAGGCTCTTTGAACACCGCAGCAGTGCGAGTAGAGCTGCCTACATTTGACAGCAATGACGTCGACACATGGATTCTCATGTGTGAAAACCTGATGCTCGACGGAGGTTTGAGAACACAGTCAACCATGTTCAGAAGAGTGTTGGCTAAGCTTCCTCCAGAATGCTTCAGATTGGTGAAAGGCCTCGTCAAAACTCCTTTGGACGCAGACTGTTACACCAAGCTGACAGAGAAACTGCGTTCACAGCTGAATCTTACTTCCTCGGAGCGATTTCAGCGGTTCGAGAATTTACCTCGTGAATTGGGTTCACGGAAGCCGACAGAGTTGTACGCCGATCTAGCTCTACTGTACCCAGAAGATACAGACCACGAGATAATCAGAGAAGCATTTTTGCGTCGTCTGCCGGTGATACTACAGCACATGTGCAGAGAGCTGCTTGCGACAAAACAGCTCAGTGAAGTAGCTCTTCACGCGGATCAGCATCACCTCCCGTTCAAGACGAGCTGCACAGTTACAGAAGTCAGCACAACAGAAAACAAAGAGAATCTGGTGGCTGCCACTCGGGCCAGCAGTCGGTCACACAGTCGTCAGTCGGTCACACAGCGGCCCACACAACGATCTACTGCAACAGTTGATTTTGTAGATCGATGGTGCCGATTTCATCAAAAATTCGGACCGGCTGCAAGGCGATGCCTAGGCCGATGCACGTTTGCAGCGGATATGTCGGGAAACGCCTCGGGCAGCCGACAGTGACGACCCTGTACGGCTGCAAAAATGGCTGTCAGCTACTCTACGTAACTGACAGTCAAGGTCGCAACTTCCTCGTCGATAGCGGTTCAGAGGTGTCGTTGTTGCCAGCAGGGCCAAATCCTCCTCCGCCTCTTCAATCTCCAACACTGCGAGCAGCCAATGGTTCCATCATATCGGTGTTTGATGCAGGCCGAGACACATTGATCGATCTCGGACTAGGCCGAACATACAAGTTCAAATTCGTGGTAGCAGCTGTTTCATCCCCGATATTGGGAGCGGACTTTCTTCGCGAATTCGGGCTAATAATAGACCTGAAGAAGAGGACTCTGGTGGATAGCACCACTTACTTGCGTACCAACCCAGCAGCGACAAAATGTGACCGACATCCATTACATGTTCATGTTTGCCGAGTTGACCCGCCACAGCGCGACGGTCCAGGGTTCGCTGAAATTCGTGAATCAGCGCCATTCAGAGCGCTCTGTGCACCGCCTTCTGGTTTTCCGGCCGTCAGCGTCCCGAGTGTTGAACACCGCATCATTACACGTGGGAATCCTGTGTTCGCTAGACCAAGGCGCCTCATGCCAGCCAAATTGACAGCAGCTAAACGTGAACTGGAATACTTGCTTGAACAGGGAATCCTGGTACCATCTTCCTCAGCATGGTCAAGTCCAATACACTTGGTTGAAAAAGATGGAGGACGGTCCTACCGGATGGTAGGATGTTATGAGCGTTTGAATGCGATCACGGTTCCTGATCGATATCCTGTGCCACATCTGCAGACATTCGCAGATCGACTGAATGGTGCCACCATGTTCAGCACCGTTGATCTTGCTCGTGCATTCGCTCAAATCCCAGTATTTGGACCGGACCAACCTAAAACCGCTATAACAACACCGTTCGGCTTGTTTGAATATCGCCGCATGCCATTCGGATTATCAAATGCAGCACAGTCTTTTCAAAGATTGATGGACTGTGTGCTTCGTGGGATGAAGAATGTCTACGTATATATAGACGACATATTAGTGTTTTCACCAGATGCAGAGCAACATCGAAAGGATATCTGCGAATTATTCCGTCGTCTCAGCTCTGCAGGACTCGTCATTAAACCTGACAAATGTGTTTTTGGTCAGCCACGAGTGAAATTTCTCGGCTTAGTCGTGTCAGCACAAGGCATAGAACCACTACCTGAAAAAGTAGCTGACCTTATCAACATGCCTCCGCCCCGTGATGTGGCCGGATGCAGACGATACTTGGGAATGATAAATCATTTCCACCGATTTGTACCTCAATTGGCGAAACTTCTCCAGCCGTTGCATGTTGTGTGCAAAAACAAGCAGCGCACGCTGACGTGGACGGATTCACAGGCTTCTGCCTTTGAAGCCAGCAAAAGAGCACTCGCCGACGCCTCTAGACTCGCATTTCCGTGTGACAATGCGCCGACAAAGGTGGCGGCAGATGCATCCGACACTGCAGTCGGCGCAGTCATCTTGCAATGGCAACGAGTAATGTGGGTGCCTCTGGCGTTTCACTCTCGAGCGCTACAGGGTGCACAGTTGCGCTGGAGTACCGGCGATAAGGAGTTGTATGCTCTCTTTAGCGCAGTGAAGCGCTTCCGCCATCTCCTAGAAGGTCGTCCTCAGCTACAGTTGTGGACCGACCACAAGCCTTTGGTACACGCTTTCACCAGTACCAGCGAACGGTCTCCGAGAGTCCAACGCCAACTAGCCTTCTTAAGTGAATTCTCCACCGATATTAGGCACGTCAGCGGCCCGGAAAACATTGTTCCTGATTGTCTCAGCCGTCCATTAACTCAGAACCGCTGCACCTTCTCACATTTATCAACTTCCGCTTCATATGTCGACACACAGCAGTGCCTTGATCTGGCGCGAATGGTCAACGAACAGGCAAAATGTCCTGAGGTGACTACTCTGGCGTCATCAACTTCGCTAAACGTGGAGCGGCGCGAAATAGCAGGATGTCCAACCGGATTACTTGTTGACATCTCCACAGGCGTGGACAGACCTTTGGTGCCACAAACCATGCAGAGAGAGATATACACACGGTTCCACTGCATGAATCATCCCAGCGCTCGAGCCACGCGCCGTCTGATTTCGGAACGTTTCGTGTTTGCCAGAATCGGGTCCAAAGTTTCTGCCTGGGCAAAAACATGTCTGCAGTGTCAGCAATGTAAAGTGACGCGTCATCAACGCACACCGCTCAAACGCCCTGCACTACCAACTTGCAGATTTGAGTGCCTGCATGTTGATATTGTTGGTCCGCTGCCAGAGGTCAACGGGTATCGCTTCATATTTACCATCATTGACCGATTCACTCGATATCCCGAAGCGGTACCGCTGACCGACGCCACATCGGCCACATGCGCCAAAGTGCTACTGGATTGGGTGTCCCGATTCGGCATGTGCCGCACGATCACATCGGATCGGGGCCGTCAGTTTGTATCGGACCTTTGGAGCGAGTTATGGACGTTGCTTGGTGTTAAATTGAACACATCATGTGCCTATATGCCGCAACAAAACGGCTTGGTCGAGCGCCTGCATAGACAGCTTAAAGCATCACTAACTGCCGCCATTCAAGATCAGGTGAATTGGCCTGCTGCGCTCCCTGTCGTGCTTATGGGTATGCGTTCTTCATTGAAGCCGGATATTGGTGCTTCTCCCGCTGAACTTGCACTGGGAGAGAAAATGCGATTGCCAGGGCAATTTTTCACCGAAAATTCCAAGTTTCCGGCCAGCGAGACCGCTCGCCACTTGGTGCAGTCGTTCGCAAACTTGAGGCCTGTTCCAACTTGCTGGCACCGTCAACGTGACTCAGAGAAACCGTTTGTATCGCCCTCCCTGGAGACGGCGAGTCATGTCTTTGTGCGAGTTGATGGTCATCGTTCACCGCTAACACCTCCTTACCAGGGACCGTACGCCGTATTGCAGCGAAGCGACAAATCGTTCACCATCGACAATCGCGGCAAGCCTGATGTGGTTGCAGTGGACAGGCTGAAGCCGGCACATCTGGAGCGAGTAGATCAGTCGGCCACAACCACCGCACCGACATCGACAGCGCCTCCGCGAGCGGGAGACGGCACTCCTCCTTCGTATCCTCGATCTCCTTCCGCTGCATCACGTCACGTCGCTCCTAGGATAGTTTGGTCACGGCGTTCCAGACCAGTACGGCCACCACAGCGCTACATCGGAGCATAGCTCCTGAGGGGGGACTGTGGCCCCACTGTGATACAACTCTGGGTTGAAGACCACTGGCCAGTTCGACTGGTTGTGTTTGTGCGTGCGCAAGAGAGAGTCAGTGTACCAGTTGGTGCGTGTGTGGAAGTGTGCATGTATGTTTGTATGTATGTGTGTGTGTAACGTGTGTACTGTTCTTGTGTTACTTTATCGTCACTCATTCACTTGCTCGTGTCGTTTCATCGCAGTACATCGTGACAATTCAGCTGCGTGTTATTGCTGCCACAGTTGCATACAATTATCATTGCTGATCTCTCCTCACTTAATATTTCGTCTTCGGCTCTCTCTCTCTCCTCTAATCCTACCTCTCTGATAGATATTTTTCGGTTGGCTTTAATTCTTTATCCTCGGCTACTTTTACTTTTACTTCTGGTGTCCCCAGTGCGGAATTTAGGCATGTGGAGACCCCTGGGCAATCTGTGTGTGGATGCTTACCCTGCTTGAGGTGGGTGGCGAGCGAAGCAAGCCTCACCGGAGGGCGCTGTAATTTCCACCGGGAAATCATCATTGCCGGTCCTGCCAGTAATGAATTTTGGTCATCTTTATTACGTTTGCAAAATGACCTCTCCTGACCATGTACACTCGAGCATAAAAAGGTTATGAAAAGCAATGCCAAATAAATAGCATATGCTTTATTACCATAAATCTAAATATGTTAGTTTGCCTTCACTCATCAGGACTCTTTACACCTCAATGTACAAAGAGACCATTTTTCCAAGGTTATTAGGAAGCATGACCATATTCTATGCCGCCAATCTAAAAATCAAAACCAAAGTTTCTTCGTAGAATAGAAACAACTATAGCGGTATCTGTATTTACAGATTAGACACATTACGAGACTTGGCCCTTGCAAATTTGTTGATCAATATGTCAAAGTCGCTGTTTGGTTTTACTGAAGTTTTCCGAGATGAAGAAATATAATTCCTAAATAGCATACATTTGTTTTATTCCTGACTCAAAAAACTTCTATTCCTTATATATTTACTGAAATTATTCAAGCCTGTGTCCTATTTTGAGGCCCCCTAAAATATGGAGGCCCCTGGGCAGGTGTCTTTTCTATGCCCCCCCCCCTAAATCCGGCCCTGGGTGTTCCGCAGGGATCAATTCTTGGGCCTTTGCTATTTAACATATATATGCCCTCTCTCTAACCCACCATTGAACGCTACTCTCTTACGTTTCATTTATATGCCGAAGATATTAAATTTATTATCCCCTTCCTTCTTTTTCTTTCATTTCTGATGTGATCTCTGATGTTGAGACATGGGCTACTTCTCGTCGTCTATTATTGAATCGGTCTAAGTCTGAATTCTTAGTCTTTCATCCTCCTAGAATTTCGCCTCCTTTCTTCCCTTCCCTCTATCTGAATCTGTACATAACCTTGATGTGATTTTCGATTATTATGTTTCGTTCTCCTCTGATTTTTCCTCTGTTGCCAGGATCTGCCGTCTTATTCTTCGTTCACTGTATCCTATTCGCCCTTTTCTTGATCGTGCGTCTGCTATCTAACTTGTACTCTCCCTTATCTTATCTCGGATCGATTATTGCTGTTCCTTGTACTTGCATGTTCCTCGATATTCTCCGCATTCTCCAGCGTGTCATCAATTCATCTTGTCGTTTTGTTCTCTCGCCTTCTACCTGTCGCCATACATCTCAATTTCTGTTTTAGTTTCGTTGGCTCCCCATTATTCCTCGTATTCACTTTCGTCTTTGCTGTATTATTTTTAAGCTCATCCATGATCCTAGTCAACCCTTTTTCTGGTCTTTCTGGTCTCCTTACTGTTTCCACTGCTCCTTCTCGTCATCCTCATCCTCTTGTCTGCCCCGGGCCTTGAACGAGTCATCTTTGTCTTCTAAGTCTATTTCTTTCTTTGATCCTTGACTGTTAAATTCGCTTCCTCGTACTGTTCTATCAGCCACTTCCTATTCCCCATTTTGCTCGTCTCTTTTCAGATATTTATTCGAGATATCATTTGATTCTTCTCCTCATGCCCTTACTTCGTATGTTTCTGTCTGATTTCTTGCTCTTATACTGCCTCTATCACCCTTCCTCCTAGTTGCAACCTCACACAATTGGTTTTACCTGCTTGTATGAGTGAATGTGTAGTTCTATGTATATTCTCATATTTGCTCACGAGTGTTTTCGTACTTGTATATGTTTGTGTCTATGTGTGTATCTATTTATATATTTTTCACTCATTTACACTTGTTATCGGCTGTAATTTGTGTTTCATTTTCGTTTCTGTTTTTTGTACGCTTTATCACGTGCGTGTGTCTTGGCAGGCGCTTTACCAAATACACATTGATTGATTGAGTAATAGCATGGATCAGTGTAGCATCATTTCAGATTCCCCGCTTTTCAATGAGCCAAATCTTCATTTTCCACAAAACGGCGCTGACGAATCCAATAGATTCATATGTATCACTAAACAAAATGTCAGGAAGTCATTAGAGAAACGAAAATATACACATTCGGATCGGTTAAACACACAGTTATCCTTCAGTCCGACCTATAATTGTCCACCTGTATACCCCTTCATTTGCACCAGTGGGGAATTTCCCGCAGGTTGCTGACAACTGGTATATACAGAGAGCCTTTTCAATATAAGAGGAAACTGTTGAAAAATTTGATATAAATATTGATAAGATTATGTTTTATGCCACCTAGTTTTTGCGACTTTCTGTTTCAGTCAGGTCACGAACAATTGAAGCTCATATTGTCAATCGGTTTCGTCAATGATGACATTGAATGCATCTATATTTATTGTTCATTATATTTTCATCACTGTAGAAAAGCAACTATCCAGAGCAAATGATATCCAAACAAATGAAATACGATTGTATTGATGAAAAACACAGATGGTAAACGACATACAATTCACACACGAACAAGACACACAGACATAAAAACAAATTTTCCCAAAGTTAGACAAACTACGGATCCGACCGCCATGTTGGTTTATCCGGCTCGCCGATCATACTTGGGCTGACTTGATAAACGTAGCTTCTATGATAGCTTTCAAGTAAATAAACATGCTAGTTATTTTTCGCCTTTGTTTACTGCACGAAACAACACACATAATTAACATGTAATGTCAAGCTCAGTTATTTCATCATATTTCCCAGAATATTCTCTCTGGCTTGCAAGTATTGAAATGAATGATTACGCGGCCCGAGTTCTTGTCTTTCAAGTTATCCTGCCCTCGGCAAAAAAGGTCTGCCAGCCCCTGCTAGCGCGAGGAAGAGGTGGAAGGTGTGCTGGCGGCACGACAGCCAGGACACGCGCCAGTATCTTGCATACTGTGCGTGTATTTGTGCATACAGTGACGATGCCATTTGCCCCCGCACTTAACACAACGCCATCCCAACACACACACCTGCCCCACAACCATACATTGTCTTCATATTGCATACACACACATACATATATACAGGCACATACATATATACAGGCATATACATATATACAGGCACATACATACACACATATATTATTTTTACATAATTTCCCCAAGATTATTATTATTTTCACATGATTTATTATCTATATTTACTTATTGGATTTATAATTATTATTTATATATATAATTCATTTAATATTACCTATTGTTATCACTTATAGTGTTCAATGTTGATATAATTATAGTAATGTAGTTATATTATTTATATATAATATTTGTCACACAAATTTATACTCATAATAATTATTATTAAGATTTATTATTATTATAAGGCAAAATTTGTGTATGCTAGTGTGTGTCTACTCACCGAGTTGTATAATACAGGAGATGAGCTAAGCTCGAGCTGTCCTGTCTCCCAGCCAATATTTATCTAAGCTACGTTTAAATTATTTCACCCTGCTACATTGAACAATTTCCCTATCTAGGTTATTCCATGCATCTACACAGTTCTATTCGGGAAACTATACTTCTTGATATCCCTAACTGCTCTGGTTTTCCTAAGGGGTTTAGCGTGTTTCCTGTTATTTCTTTCACTCCATACTATCCTAGCATCTCTATCTATTACTTCCATGCCTATATTATACCTAAAAGCAGCTATAAGATCCCCTCTGCGTCTTCTATTTTCCAGCGTCGGTAGCCCAATTTTCTCTAACCTCTCTTCATAATCCAAATTTCTTAATTCCTGTAGTAATTTTCTTTCCCTGTCATCATAATTGCTTTGAATATTTTTCCTATATGTTTATCCGGCGATATGTATTCACTCACGGTGACTCCTAAAACATTTTCCTCATTAACCTTTTTCAATATATGATCTCCTGATTTATTTGTTGCAGATGGTCTATTCCTACTTTTTCCTACCTCCATTACCCGACATTTTTGTTCATTAAAGCTCATACCCCAGTCCAAACTCCATTGAAACACTGTCTGTCTCTTTGAAGCTCTTCACCACTGTGCTCATCTACAATTATTGTCAACATTTTGGCATCGTCCGCAAACATGTTCATATAACACTGAACTCCTTCCGTAATCTTGTTAATATACAATATGAACATCACCGGTCCAAGCACTGAGCCTTGGGGAACCCCACTTGTAACCTCTCTCCATGTTGATTTGCATCCTTTCACAATTGTCCTCATTGTACGCCCACATAAATATCCTCTCATCCATTCAAGCAACTTTCCATGAATCCCTCCTTCGTGCTGTATCGTCCATATCAGGTTACCATGTGGGACCTTATCAAACGCCTTCCTCAAGTCAAGATAGACACAGCCTGCCCACCCGTCTCTCTCTCTTGGACTATATCTATAACCCTGGAGTAAAAGCTCAACTGATTTGCTGAACACGACCTTCCGGTCCTGAAGCCAAACTGAGCTTCATTCAGAATCCCATTCTCTTCCAAATAACGCATCCATTTGACTTTGATTATACCTTCTACAATCTTACACAGGACGCTCGTTAACGACACAGGTCTATAATTTAGTGGCTCTTCCCTATTGCCTCCTTTATGTATTGGAACAATATGGGCACACTTCCACTCATCCGGAACGGTTCCACTACTCAAACTGCTTTCCACGATATTAAACACTGGTACCAGCAGTTGCTCCCTACATTCCTTCAGCACCACAGAAGCAATACCATCCGGACCGGCGGACTTTCTTGGTTCTAATTTTCCCAATGGATTACAAATTTCTGCAGGTTCCATCTTAATGTCTGACAGATCCAATCGAGAGGCAGCTCCGTTATACTTTCTCGCATCATCTTTCTTATTGAAAACACTCTGGAACTGTTGATTCATTACTTCTCAAATATATTGTGGTTTCTCGGATACATCACCCTCCACTCTCAACCTATCAATAACTGCTCTACATTGTATTAATTGTATTGTAAATATTGCTCTACATTGTACAACTGTATTCTTCATTTTCTTATTCACAAAGTTGTATAACATTTTGGGCTCTTCCTTGCTCATACTCGCAATTCTGCTCTCAAATTCCCTTTCCTCGCTCCTTCTCACATGTACATAATGATTACGTGCAATTCTAAATTCTTCTCTTTTTTGTTTGTGTATTTATTCTTCTCGTTCTATTCCATGCCTTCTCTTTGATCACTCTGGCAGTCTCACACTTCTTATTGTATCAATCCTTCTTGCCAGTCTCTAGCTTTATACAATGGTACATATTTGGCAACACATTGTGAGTATATCTCGAGAAACATGTACTTTTCCTGCACATGCTCTGCTTCCAGTAACTGTTTCCAATCAACTTCAGCAAAGTATGCTCTCATGCTGCGAAAATGCGATTTCCCGTAATTCAATTTTGACTGTGCTGCATCTCCAGGTTATATTTGCACATTGTCATTTGTTCTAATTTCTAGCATTAAATGATCACTTTTTCCCAGTGGGCTTCTATACTCAATTTCCAATATTTCCTTAGCATGTCTTGTGAACACTAAGTCCAACCTCGATGGCTCGTCGTCGCCTCTATACCTAGTCGTTTTGTCAACCCATTGGGTCATCAGATTGTCGGTCATCAAATTGAGCAGGATATTCCCCCATGATTGATCGCTGCCTGCAGTCTCCAGATTCTCCCAATCAACCTCCTTGCAGTTGAAGTCTCCCATCATTATAACCTCACCATGCTGTTCCAGGATATCTGCCAGCTCTTCTATCACGTCTATCAACATCTCGAGTCCAGGAAGCAGTCTTTGGAGGAACATAAAGCACTGATACGAACTTACGAGTCTCAATTGCTATTCTTGCACTCAATAATTCTGCTTTCCCTCTTCCGTAATTTATCCTTTCGACATTCAGATCCCTTCTAAACAGCCTTGCTACACCACCCCCAAATTTACACCTTCTATCTCGCCGGAACATAACATAACGTCCAACAATCAAGATTACGTTAATATCGTGGAATAATTTAGTTTCTGCAATGCATACTATATGTGACTTTGCTGCATTCAAGTAAACTTCAAGCTCAATTTTTGATGACAAAAGCCCATCGATGTTCGTGTACATAATCTTCAATCCCAAGTATCTTTCTATACTTACGACGATGCCTGTAAAGCTACTTATCCCAGCGTCTGCTTGTACCACTTTCTCCTTTCACTGTGTATGCTAAGGTGTGTGTGTATTTGACGTGCACGGTGGCCGGCAACGCACCTGCCGACACAGCGAGCACTGACACACAACATCGCCGTATCGCCGCATCAGCTCGGGCGCCAGCTCGACTGTGGTGCGCACGTGCAGCGCCAGCCGCCGCTTGGGCAGTCGCAACAGCCAGCAGTCGTCCACGAGCTTCTGCAGCGCCGCATGAGCTTCGCTTGGCCGCATGCCGCCGCCGTACGTCGAATTGCCGCACGTCGCCAGTCGCACGGCGGCCAGCTCGCTGATGGTGCCCGGCGTCTGACTGTCGTCGCCGTCGGCTGCCTCGAGCTCGTCGGCGCGTCCGGCGGCTGCCGTCAGCTCGGCCATCAACTGTTGCAGCAGACGTAGCTCTTGCGGCGAATAGCAGGCGGCGGCGGACGGAAGCGACGGAGAGGCCTCCGCTGTTGGCCGCTGACAGTTGGCCAGCACATAGTAGCTGCCGCCGTCCCATTCGCAACAGCCCTTGACAATGCGCAGCCCCAGCGCGCCCAGCCGGCCGTTGATTGTGTTGACGAATGCGGCCAGCTGGTCTCGCCGTGCCGGCACGGCCACACGCCGGCACGCCTGCTCGTACAGCCGCCACACGTCGCCGCTGGAGCACACGCACCGGCGGCTCATCAGCGCCTGCAAAAAGTGCCGATGGTGATCGTCGTATTGAACGGACGCTTGCACGTCGGGCGTTGCCGCGTCGCTCGATGCGGGCGATGAACGACGCACGCGATTTCTCATAGCGACAGACTGCGTGGCACGCGGCGTCACACAGGCGGGGCGGCACGATCGATTACTGCCAGTATATGTAAGGATGCGCAAAACAAATTTATAGCAGATTATCTCCTGTATGCATACAAAGCAAGTGTGAATTTGTCTAAATAAACTTGTCTGTGCATGGGCAGCGTTGTGAAGTTGTAATACACCAAACAAGAGTTACATTGAAGTTAATGCGCATTCAAAAGCTGTTGCCTTTATCACAAATGTCACAATCCTCAAATTAAATCGTTGGATACCGGTTCGCCGAAAATCCTCACAGCGTGCACAACACATGTGATATTTCCTCATACGCAAGTTAAAATTGCCGCGAAATAATACTAAATTATCGATAAGCATAGCCATTTTCATATAAAACTTTCCCTACCTCAACTTAGTGTGAAGAACCAAGCTCACGCCGCTCTCATTAGCGCGCTACAGACACGGACAAGAGTTCTACATACAGTTCCACATACAAGACAAGCGCAAACATTAATTAAAAAATGTGCGATGTGTTCAATTGATAATGGTTACGGTCAAATACAAGTAAAAGCACTAAGTAGTAAAAAGCTAGTTGTACCAGTTGTTGTTGTAGGTTACTGCGCTCAGCCTTTGGAGACTCACGTGCAGAAAAGTCGTACCATCAATATATATTCATTCAAATCGTTTGTAGCAAGTAGTTGTTGTTGTTGTTGTTATTGAAAAAGCGCTTCAGCCGAAATCGACCATTTCGCGCCAGAAAAGTTATCACGGAAACGTTGTCATGCGTCAAGTCAAAACCGTCAGGAATTCGACAAGGAGTTGTCTATATAATAAAACGATGCTATAAAAAAATTATTAAAAGGATGACGATAGGTATGATTAACAAAACTTTATATAACTGAACTCAAATCACTGTGAGTCCACGTCATATTGCACTGTCGAGACCAGTTTCACGAAGAAAATCTAAAACCAATCTATTCGTCTCTGAATTTCCTGAACCCAAAACTGTTTTGACGCTTGGCTCCTGTCGTTGACGAGCACAGTGAGATATGAGATGCTGGCGCTGGGAGCTATAGAGCACACAGTCTATCAGAAAATGTTGTACAGTGAGTGGGCAGTGACATTGAGCACATACTGGAGGCGGCTGATTATCTATCAGGTAACCGTGCGTTAATCTCGTGTGGCCAATTCGCAGTCTGGTCATCAGCCTCTCTTGTCTCGGAGAGACGGCCATTGATATGGGCTGAGGGTCTACCTGATCGATAATTCGACCAAGAGCATATTGGTTTCGCATCTGTTGCCAACGTTGCTGCCAAAACCTGGACACGTGCTGGTCTACGAGGGAGTACACAAGACTCTTGTTGAAGGGATAATCTTCCACCTCCACCTCGTTTAGGGCTAATTTGGCTTCGCGATCCGCGCATTCGTTACCAGGAATGCCCTTGTGGCCCGGGATCCAGACGAATTCACATGTTCTGCCTGCATGTGTCAATTTATGATACAAGGTTAAAATACGATAATGAATAAAATCATGCGATGATGTTTGTGAAATGTGCTGGAGTGATGATTTGGAGTCTGTGAAAATGACTGTGGTATTTAAGTTCAAAGTGTCTACTAGCATCAGGGCACGATAGAGGGCATATAACTCCGCATGGAAAGAAGAAACGTATGCCGGTAGGCGGTATCGAAACACCTGCTGCTGGGGCACATTTGACACGACAACAGCACAGCCCACTTTGTCGCCCGCTTTCGACCCATCGGTATATAAATGCACACAGTGACTCTTATTGGCGATCAACTCCGTACACAAAGACCTCACCTCCGCGTCAGTGATGGATGATACGCCCGTCGACGATATATACGTGACGTCTGGGAGAAGTGTGGCCCAGGGCGGCATCGGAGTATATGTGCAGATTGACGAGGGAATAGGGATGTCCAGATCGTTGACGTATTTGAGAACCCGCCTACTGAAAGAACACGCCAGGATACGCTTACGAATAGAATGGGCAGTGTGATGATGATCAGAGTGATAGTCGCTGTCGTTAAAATTAATGACCCCTCTCAATGTATGCGTGCTGTTTACATAAATTTTCAGTGCATATCTCAACATAATTTGTACTCTCCTCACGTCTAGAGCCGCTATGCCGGTGTATGCGCGTAAAGCTTGCACTGGTGACGTCCTGTATGCACCCGTGATGATCCGCAAGCACTCATTCTGGACCGTCTCCAGGCGGTGGAGGACTGATGGACTAGCCGCGGAGTACACCTGCACTCCGTAGTCCATGATGGGCAAGATCAAGGTCTTGTATAGTCGCTGCAACACCGCCTGACTTCCGCCCGCGAAACGATTGCCGGACACTACCCGCAGAATGTTCACGCGCTTTAGACACCTGATTCTGAGACAATTAATATGCTCACGCATGCTCAAGGTGCTATCTATTGTCACTCCGAGGAACCTGTGAGATCTTCTTTGTGGGATTTGTTCCCCGGCCAGCGTAAGTGGTTGGTGCAATTTGTGACCGTCAACGGTGTACACCACGGCCGACGATTTGCTAGCCGAGAACTTCAACCCGTTTCTATGAGCCCAACTAGTCAGAATATGGAGGGATTTCTGCAACACAAAATGTATGTGGTTCATGTCATTACCGTGGAACCAAATGGCACTATCGTCGGCGTACAAGGAGTATGAAACACACGATGGAAGATCATTAGAAATATCATTAATCATGAGGTTAAAAAGTAATGGTGAAATACTACTGCCCTGTGGAAGTCCTACCGTTGATGTATGCCAATCGGAAAACGTATTGTTGAGCCTCACTCGAAAGCGTTTCTCACCAAGCACAAAATTCCTCAGGTAGAGCGCCATGTGCCCACGGAAACCCATATTATGTAGTTTATATAGGAGCAGTTCTGGTGTGACTGAGTCGTACGCGTTCGACATGTCTAAATACACGACTACCGTGCATTGTTTGTTGGCAAAACCTTGACGTATGTCTTTTTCTAACCGTACAACTTGGTCAACCGCGGCGCAGTCGGGCCGAAAACCGCTCTGGTGCCTGTCTATGAGGTGATGAGTCTCGGTCAGGTATGACAACCTGTGGGCAACCATGCGTTCCAGCAGCTTACCTAAACAGCTGGTGAGAGTGATGGGCCTGTACGACGATGCAAGTTCCTTCGATTTTCCCTTCTTCAAAATAGGCACAACGGTACTCTTCTTCCACACCTCTGGGAATGAGTGGTTAGTCCAGAGTTTATTAAAAAATGCTAAAATATGATGTTTAAAGCATGATGAAGTGTGTCTAAAAAACTCATAATGGATATCATCAGGCCCCGCAGAAGTGTTGCCCGATTTAGAAATGGCCATAGAGAGTTCGTAATATGTGAAAGTATTGTTGTACTCTAGGTGATGATTGGTGAGAAAGGCGTTTTCTGGGAGTAACCGAGGTGACTGCGGCGTCGCACTTAGCCCTGCAGTATTTGCCATTGCTGAGGTAAGCACCTGGAAATGCAGTGCCAGTGCGTTACAGACCGCCCTCGGTTCTGCAACCATTTGCCCTTGTATGAGTAATATCGGGGATGATTTTTGAGGTAATGTACCATATAATCGCCTGATATTTTGCCAAATCTGAGTCAACGGTGTGGAAGATGTAAAAGTGTTTAAAAATCTTTGCCATGACAGGATTTTGGCACTCCGTATAATACTTCGAGCCTTGGCTCTCTCCCTGCAGAGTTCAGCTCGTGTTTCACTGGTGTTCCGACGTTGGTGCCGCCGCAGCGCTCGTTTGCGCCGAGCGACCGCTTGGCGACACTCGTCGTTGAACCACGGTACCGGCCGTCTTTTCGGCGGGCCATTTCTCCGGGGAATGCACGTTCTCGCGGCTCGGCAGAGTGTTTCCTCTATCATTTGCAAATAGTCCATAGTGGACCGGGAATAATGATCTTCTGTCAGTTCGCAGAAACGAGAGAAGGCAGACCAGTTGGCTCGTTGGAAGATCCATCCCTTAACCCATTGTGAAGACGCGACACATCGGGATGTTGTCAGGTATATTGGGTAGTGATCTGAAGACCTCGTGTCCGAGTCAACCGACCACCCGAACCAACGGACTAGCTCAGGGGAGCATATTGTGAGATCTATAGCCGACGAAGTGCCCGAGGATATGTCGTACCTTGTCATCGATCCGTCATTCAACACAACAAATGAGTTTCGCAAAATAAAACGTGTAACAACCTCACCCTTATCTGAAATGTGGTCACCACCCCAGAATGGGTTGTGCGCATTAAAATCGCCTACAATGAGAACCTTGTTTTGTGCAGATAAAACGATATTTTCTAAAAGAGTGACGAGTGATGTGGGAGAGACATGTGGCGGTGAATACACGCAAAATACGTCCACCAAACACTGATTTGCCTGTACCGTGCATGCCACCGTCTGTATGTCGTTATTTGCCGGCGTCATATTGAGCGCGGTGTGCGGGAGGCTGTCATGGATATACAGCGCCGCGCCACCCCTGCGCCTGCCTGTGCCTCCGAAGTCAGCTCTGTAAACAGAATAACCCCTCAATGAAAAACGCGTGTCCTCAGGGTAAAGCCATGTTTCTTGAATGGCGATGATTTTCGGGGAATAGTAATGAAAGTATTGCTGACATTCTGCCCATTTCGAACCTAGCCCGCGACAATTCCATTGTAGTAAAAATAACGACATATAATCACTCATAAGACTATTTAAAAAAGGCTAAAACGAAAGGTCACGAGGTGTCGCTGCTGTCCCCATCGTTCTGGGGAACAGCAATGACGTCGATCTCTGGGACCGACGACTGCGACAACCGCGGAGTCCTCCTCGCCAGCGGTTTTTTGACGGAGCTATAGTTGTGCTCCGCCTCGGTTTGTTTTGTTGTCACATACGACTTACGTTTTTTTTCCGAGAACTTTTGTAAAATAGGCTCTGCGTCTGTTTGTGAGGTACCAGTTTGCGTTGATTGAGCTGGTGTGGATGTTGATGATGTTGAAGTTTTTGATTTGATTTTTTTCAGAGGTGGCAACTGGGGAATTGCATCGGTCTGTGTGCCAATGGAATCACACTGGACCGGCTTCTTCACAGCTGCGGCAAAATGCATCGTATTTGGAGTGGATCTGTCAAATATTTTTCTGGCCTCAACAAAGGAAACGTTTTGGTTCGCCTGGATGGCACAGATTTGTTTCTCTTTCTGCCACTCGGGACAGTCAGAGCTACCGGTGGCGTGCTGAGTACTACTACAATGTACACAGCGGCGACCCCCAGTACAGGGCTGCTCGCCATGGCTGAGCTCACCACACTGTGCGCATCGAGCCTCGCTGCGACAGTTGCGCGCTCCGTGTCCGAATTTTTGACAGTTAAAACACCTGAGAGGGTTTTGAATGAAGACGCGAACTTCATACCTGATATAGCCTGCGTATATTGTCGATGGGCGGGTGCAAGTGTCGAATGTCAGGATTAGCAGCGGCGTTGGACGACGCTCACCACTCCGTGAGGAAAGAACTCTGCGCACACTGCTCACTCCCTCTGACTGGAGACCTTCAAGGATCTGTTCCTCTGTCAAGTCACGCAACTCTGGTGCGTATACAACACCCTTGGATGAGTTGCGGATTGTGTCGCTGCTGGCTTCGACTGGCTGCTGACAGAATTCTGTCAGCCGCAGCAATCGGGCAGTTTGTTTCGCATTTTTAGTCTTAACGATCAACGAGCCGTCAAAAGGTGTCTGACATTCGAAACGCTGCTTTCCGAAGAAGCACTCGAGTTGTGCGCTCGGCCAAAACGGACCGATGCGTCTAAAAGAGAATCCCTGGTTTTTCGATCTGATGATGACAAAGGCGCCATTAGGATCAAGATGTGTTCCATTTTCCTTAGTACCTGCACTGGTGAAGTTCCCTTTTGCTACGGTTACCTTCTTGTCCTTTTTCGGTGCCGGGTCAGAATTATTTAGCTCTATACCTGCCGTGGTCATGCTGCCGTTGTTAGTATTCGCCTTATTTTCCAAATTCGGTGCCGGGTCATTAATAATTGAACATTCACTCTGATGCGAAGCTTCAGAGTGACGCTCAGACGAGCTGGTCTTCCTACCTCTTCTTCTTTTTCTCCTACTCTGAGTCCCCGGGGGGCCCGGGGACTCCCTCCCGTGGCCGGTCATTGACCGACCACGCAACTACTGCGCACGCACACTACCACCACACACAGAAACAAAACCACACACACACACACACACACACACAATAAATTTAAAGAAAAAAAAAAAACAATATTATGAGGAACGAGAAAAGTCAGTATGTCTGTCCGATGTCCAAACACGAATGAACAAGCTGCAATGAACAGATTGGAGGTTGAGACACAATGTCTAAATTTATCCCATACTCTTTCCTTTAGCGTGACGTCACTGATGACGTTTACAGTGACGTACCATAAATGTAGGCTTGCCAGTTGCTCGCTATCTAGAGTTTCGCTATATTTCCACATTTGAGAATTTAGTTATTTAGTTACGTACCATAAATGTAGGCTTACCAGTTGTTCGCTATCTAGAGTTTCGCTATATTTCCACATTTGAAAATTTAGTTATTTTATTGTTTTTCTCATTCATATAATTTCCTTAGCACAGGGGTCACCAAACTACGGCCCGCGGGCCGAATCCGGCCCGCGACGTCAGTTCACCAGGCCCGTCGACGGTGAACTGACGTCCTTCCTCGGCTCGTGGTAGGTTCGCCTACGCTCTGACGTCACCATGGTTTCCATGGCTACACACACAAACACGCATCTTTCCCATCCCTAGATGAGTCCGGCTGTCAACACAGGTCCGACGCTCCAGTAATATTTACTTCTTTTTGCCTGTCATCCATTTTATAGGTATGTAACAAGGATTTCTTTGTTTGACAGTGATAGGTAAGTGGACTAAAAGTGTGATTAGAGGTCATAAAGTAACAAATATAGTATAATAATGCTATAGAAGCCTCGTGTTATTCACCTCACCTTATGTGATATATTCCATTACTAAATGTACCTATAAGCTTTATATGTACCTTTGGTGAGCCGCAGCTTCACCAGTGCACAGTGTGGCAAATTGTTCACAATGAATTTTTGCCACACTGTGCAGTGACCCCTGAATCTTCTGCTTTACTTATGTTTCAATAGGGTATTAATTATGTTTATAATTCAAATTCTTTTTCATTTTCAGATCCCATTTTCTTCACCCTTCATTATGGCTTCTAATGAAAGAAAAGTAGACGCCGAGTGTCGCGTTTTCAATGAAGAATGGGGAGTAAAGTACTTCTTTGTGGAAACAAAGGACCAGAAAGCTACTTGTGTGATATGTAGCGAAAGTGTTGCCGTTTTGAAAGAGTACAATATTACGCGTCACTATGAAACAAACCATCTATCAACATATTCAAAGTTTTCTGGAAAGTTACGCTCTGAGAAATATGAGTCCATGAAACGTGGTTTAGAAACTCAAAGAAACGTCTTCACGAGAAAGTTTGCTGAAAATTAATCTGTCACTCGTACAAGTTACAAAATAGTGCATAAGATGGCAGTCCGAGGAAAACCGTTTACTGATGGCAACTTCGTCAAAGCGTGTATGATGGAAGCAGCAAATGACTTGTGTCCTGAGAAAGCCGATTTGATTGGAAGTATTAGTCTTTCGACAAGTTCAGTTGTGCGGAGAACAGAAGAGCTTGGAGAGAACATAGAGCTACAGATAAGTGAGAAAGCTATGAACTTCTTGTGGTATTCTCTGGCGCTGGATGAGTCCACTGATATCTCGAGTACGTCACAACTTCTCGTATTCATTCGTGGTGTCAATTTGGACTTTCAGATAACAGAAGAGTTGGCATCCATTGCAGCATGCATGGAACAACAACTGGAAAAGACATTTTCATGGAAGTGCACAAAACTTTGCAAGACTATAACCTTCAGTGGAATCAGCTTCGAGGTTGCAGTTGATGGAGGTAAAAACATGACTGGAGGGAGGAAGGGTCTGGTGAGGCAGATCAGGACTCAAATGGAAGATCTTCAAATTCCAGGCGCTCTGTTCATACACTGCATCATACATCAGCAAGCACTCTGTGGGAAAGCCTTAGATATTTATTGTGTACTGAAACCAGTCGTTTCTGCTGTGAACTTCATTCGGGGACATGCACTCAATCACCGTCAGTTCCAGGCTTTTCTTGAAGGAATTCATTCTGATTTATGTGACTTGCCTTATTACACAGTAGTGAGATGGCTCAGCTGTGGTAAAGTCCTGTTTCGTTTTTACAAGCTCCGAAACGAAATAGATGATTTTCTCACTGAAAAAGATAGAGCCGATCCACAGCTGTCAGATCCTATCTGGCTGTCAAAGTTGTCTTTTTTGGTCGACATCACATCCCACATGAATGAACTGAACTTGAAATTTCAGGGAAAGAATAACCTCATCTGTGATCTCTACAGAATCATCAAAGGATTTCGGAGAAAGCTTTCATTGTTTGAAGCACAACTGGAAGGAGAAAACTTCTCTCATTTTCACTGTTTCAGATAGTTTTGCGCTTCAATCGCTGAAGATGTCAACCTCGATTTTCCAAAAAAGATTATTCGTGAATTGAAAAAGCATTTGTTGGAGAGATTTTCAGATATCGACAGAACTGAGAGTGACATTCTTCTGTTCCAGAATCCGTTTGATTGTAACCTTGATTTTTTGTGGACTCCGTGGTGCAGTTGTTAGCACACCCGCCTCACAAGCGGGAGGTCCGTGGTTCGAAACCCGGAGGAGCAGAATTTCATTGGGCGAATTCTACAATCCCACAGCCCCTGTCCACCCAGCAGAAAATGATGGTACCAGATATCAGTCATGAGTTGTGCCATGCATTCTGGGGAGGTGGCCCTCTCTAATACTTCTTACGTCCTTGTGGCGCCATAACGTGGAGAGGGTCGGTTCTGCGGTGGCAGCGAGCTGCACGGGACACACCTGTGTTTGTTCATAAGCTTCGACTTCTTCCCGTGTAGCAGCTGCCACTTAGCCTTTACCCTTTAACCTTGATGATGTGCCAGTTGAACTACAGCTGGAGCTCATTGATTTGCAAGTAAATGACTTGTTGAAAGAGAAGCACAGAGAAGGAAAACTTGTCGAATTTTACCGCTGCTTACCTGATCCTGAGTTTCCGAAATTGAAGAAATTTGCCGCTGGTATGGCAACAGTGTATGAAAAAACTTATGTCTGTGAGCAAACACTTTCAAAAATGAAGTATGTGAAGTCAACACGTTGAATGAGATTGACTGATGAACATTTGAAAGCAATTCTCTTAATTGGATGCAGCAATTCCAAACCAAACATTGATGCTATCTTGAAAGCCAAACATCAGTTTCACAAATCTCACTTTTTTGCTGTTTAGTTTGTGAGATTCGGATATGTGCACATTAGGTCTAATGTATCTTTTTGCTTACGTCGCCTTCTTTGAAAACTTTTTAGTAAATAAAATGTTAGTTGTATTTGTGTTTTGATTAACATGGAATGCTAAGCTTAGTTTTTCGTCTTTTTTCCCAGAGCTTTCGTTCTGGCTTGCAAGTATTGAACAGAATGATTATGCGGCCCGCGCTCGTCATTCTTTCAGTTATCCGGCCCACTGTGAAAAAAGTTTGGTGACCCCTGCCTTAGCAGATAGAACAGTATAAGAACACAATATAAGATCAGGCAGTGTCATTCAGTCTCACATATTCTATACGGATTACATATCCATGCATCGTACTGAGCTACTTAATTTTGTTTTCTTTCGTCCAATTATTTTATACCATTTCGCGCCTCTGATTAATGTGTGCGCTATACAAAATAAATTTGTTGTTATGAAGTCTGCATACATAGATATGTGCAGATATGATATGCATAATTGTACGTACATTGACTTTTAGTAATTGTTGTATAGCCTTGATGTAAAACCTGAGCAACGCGCCTGGAGCAGGGAGCATTGTGACCGCACGTGACCGGTGGGGTCAACGACCTATAGTTTAGCGTGCGTGTAAGCTCAACCAGTGCCGAATTCATTCGCTTGTCAAGAGAGATGGCGATAATACACGGGTATTGTTCCTACCGTATTTGCGTTCGCTACAGTAGAAACGCACATACGTAACGAACATAGAAAAAGCCCCAGTTTATTGCGTATACTCTCATCTCATACTATGGGAGTCATCCTTGAACACAATTGATGGCTGTCATCCCGGAGCCTTGACAAACACAAGGTTGACAATGTTGCTCAGGTTTTATTCCGTGAATGTCCTACAAACATTATAACACAACGAAGATTCTTAGATCTTAGTACAATATCAGAGTATAACAATCCGTAGATTAATCGACGAGACGTGCGAAACTAGTTGGAGGTAAACAACAGAGTTGATGCAAATATGTCATGTTTATTCCTCCCAGCTTTTTGTTTTGCAGGAAAATCATATATCCATACACTCAAAACGTTAGAGCTGTGCAAGTTCTGCCGTGTCCCTGTATGCGCGGCACAAAATGTTGTATGATGGAAACACAATGCTACACTGGATTTCATTTGACAAACTTGTGTACTGTACAAAAATGCGAGAAAGTAGATCGCTCAATTCAACTCTATATGGAGAATATCTATATGGAGAATACTTTATTTCTGGTTGAACAAATTGTACAAAAGCAGATCGCTAACAATTCCATTTCTAACATTATAGACAACTTCATTTGTAGCTATATTACGAGCTAAATGCATTGCACACAAATTTGGAAAGATCGCTTAATAGTTAATTTCTCTTAGATATATAGAGGGCACTCTCAACAGTCCAACTAATAGTCACATTAGCTCCTTTAGGACTTTAACATCTTGTTTGAGCACTACTCATCACAGATCTTATACCGTCTTCAATCAAATCATGGATCATATTGATAGAGAAAGACACATAGGTTAAGCTAAGACATCCAATGAACCACATTGATGTTTTAGCCTAACCCCTAGTTGAAATATATTTTCCCGATTCAACAACCGATAAACAAAAAAACAATCGCACGTAGAACCTTATCAATATTAAAATCACACAACAAAACTCCAAAGGCAATCATGCAAAAACAATGGCATCCATGATGTAGAAAATGGAAAAAGTGAAACAAAAGGAAATAACTAATAAAAAATATGAAACAAATGTTTAGTAGGAATGCTGAATGAAATGCTAAATCAAGCATGGGGTGAAAAGAAAGACATCCCATCAAGAAGAACTAGAAAAGTTTCAACTGAAAACTAGACCAGCAGTAGAGAACACAAGACACAACACAATTCACACAGAGGTAGATCAGACACATAGCTTCAGATAATAGACAATCAGAAGAGAACACGACATAATTTACACAGAAATAGACCAGACACATAGCTTGGCACTTAGTTCGTCAAACGTTGTGATATACACAAGCGACAACGCATGGCCTTACTACTATGTGCAAGATCTGATAGAGAAGACAAGATTCACTCAAAACTAAACAACCAGAAGAGAACACGACACAATTCACACAGAAATAGACCAGACACATAGCTTGGCACTTAGTTCGTCAAACGTTGTGATATACACAAGCGACAACGCATGGCCTTACTACTATGTGCAAGATCTGATAGAGAAGACAAGATTCACTCAAAACTAAACAGCCAGAAGAGAACACGACACAACTCACACAGAAATAGACCAGACACATAGCTTGGCACTTAGTTCGTCAAACGTTGTGATATACACAAGCGACAACGCATGGCCTTACTACTATGTGCAAGATCTGATAAAGAAGACAAGATTCACTCAAAAATAGACAACCAGAAGAGAACACGACATAATTTACACAGAAATAGACCAGACACATAGCTTGGCACTTAGTTCGTCAAACGTTGTGATATACACAAGCGACAACGCATGGCCTTACTACTATGCGCAAGATCTGATATAGAAGAGAAGATTCACTCAAAACTAAACAACCAGAAGAGAACACGACACAATTCACACAGAAATAGACCAGACACATAGCTTGGCACTTAGTTCGTCAAACGTTGTGATATACACAAGCGACAACGCATGGCCTTACTACTATGCGCAAGATCTGATATAGAAGAGAAGATTCACTCAAAACTAAACAACCAGAAGAGAACACGACACAATTCACACAGAAATAGACCAGACACATAGCTTGGCACTTAGTTCGTCAAACGTTGTGATATACACAAGCGACAACGCATGGCCTTACTACTATGTGCAAGATCTGATAGAGGTAGAGATAGAGAAGACAAGATTCACTCAAAAATAGACAACCAGAAGAGAACACGATACAATTTACACAGAGGTAGACCAGACACATAGCTTGGCACTTAGTTCGTCAAACGTTGTGATATACACAAGCGACAACGCATGGCCTTACTACTATGTGCAAGATCTGATAAAGACAAGATTCACTCTAAAATAGACAACCAGAAGAGAACACGACACAATTCACACAGATGTAGACCAGACACATAGCTTGGCACTTAGTTCGTCAAACGTTGTGATATACACAAGCGACAACGCATGGCCTTACTACTATGTGCAAGATCTGATAGAGAAGACAAGATTCACTCAAAACTAAACAACCAGAAGAGAACACGACACAATTCACACAGAAATAGACCAGACACATAGCTTGGCACTTAGTTCGTCAAACGTTGTGATATACACAAGCGACAACGCATGGCCTTACTACTATGTGCAAGATCTGATAGAGAAGACAAGATTCACTCAAAACTAAACAGCCAGAAGAGAACACGACACAACTCACACAGAAATAGACCAGACACATAGCTTGGCACTTAGTTCGTCAAACGTTGTGATATACACAAGCGACAACGCATGGCCTTACTACTATGTGCAAGATCTGATAAAGAAGACAAGATTCACTCAAAAATAGACAACCAGAAGAGAACACGACATAATTTACACAGAAATAGACCAGACACATAGCTTGGCACTTAGTTCGTCAAACGTTGTGATATACACAAGCGACAACGCATGGCCTTACTACTATGCGCAAGATCTGATATAGAAGAGAAGATTCACTCAAAACTAAACAACCAGAAGAGAACACGACACAATTCACACAGAAATAGACCAGACACATAGCTTGGCACTTAGTTCGTCAAACGTTGTGATATACACAAGCGACAACGCATGGCCTTACTACTATGCGCAAGATCTGATATAGAAGAGAAGATTCACTCAAAACTAAACAACCAGAAGAGAACACGACACAATTCACACAGAAATAGACCAGACACATAGCTTGGCACTTAGTTCGTCAAACGTTGTGATATACACAAGCGACAACGCATGGCCTTACTACTATGTGCAAGATCTGATAGAGGTAGAGATAGAGAAGACAAGATTCACTCAAAAATAGACAACCAGAAGAGAACACGATACAATTTACACAGAGGTAGACCAGACACATAGCTTGGCACTTAGTTCGTCAAACGTTGTGATATACACAAGCGACAACGCATGGCCTTACTACTATGTGCAAGATCTGATAAAGACAAGATTCACTCTAAAATAGACAACCAGAAGAGAACACGACACAATTCACACAGATGTAGACCAGACACATAGCTTGGCACTTAGTTCGTCAAACGTTGTGATATACACAAGCGACAACGCATGGCCTTACTACTATGTGCAAGATCTGATAAAGACAAGATTCACTCACTCACTGGAGACTGAAAAAGAAAACTAATCAAGAGACCACAAGAGAGAAAAGAAAAAACCATATAACACGAAGTCACAACACAAAATACAAGTCACGAGACAATTACACAAAACAACACAAAACACAAACACGTGCTCACAGAAACTGGAAATATTACATAAGAGCAGAAATAAGAAAATAACAAACTAATGAAAAGCGACATTAGGAGAGAAATTTGCTCGAGAGGCCACAACACATGAAACAACACAGGACACAAAACACGTGATGCTGTGCAATGTATAACAGGAAGATTAAATGAAACGACAGTAATAGGACATGGACATAAATGAAGTGGACATGGACATATATGAAATGATCGCCGGAATAAACAGTAGTCATATACAAAAACTAATCAATTGAAGCCACTACATATGCACCGCCCGTACTCGTACAAACGCCCAGAGCAGTGTTGAAAGCCGTAGAGTCCCTCAGATCAGGTCCTTGTTCGCTGGAAAACTCAGAATAACAATGCAACGATAAATATACCAAGACACCGAACACATTTCATATTACCAACAAACCAATGATTGAGAGAGAATATGTCATAAAAAAGAAGCAGAGGAAATCACAAGGCAAAATACACCACAAATCGCACAACAAAAACCACAAAACAAAAAACACAATAGCACAACAGCAAGTCACATAACACAGACACAGTTTGGCACATAGGCCACCAAACGTTGTGATATACACAAGCGACAACACTCCGGCCTTACTACTATGCATCAGCTCTGAAAAATAAGAAAGTAGTGAAGTAATATGAGAAGGAAGATAATTATAGATGCGTGGACCGAAGAAAGCAAAATATTTAAAGGATCTTAGATTTAGAGGATACCAGATTAGCTATGAAGTAACCACCACGATGCAAAATAGAAGCGGTGAACACCAGCCATTCATCGCGGTCACAAGCAGCGTACGCCAGCCAGCCATTTACCAAGCGCACTCGTTTCTACGCCCATAACAGTGCTTAACGCCGTTGAATAACATTCATTCATTTATTTGTATAGCGCTCATCCAGGGACACAAGCGCGGCAAACTACAACGAAATTGGGAAAATACAAACATTAAACATGAAAGCACCGCACACACACACACACAAAATAACATGCGGACAACTACAAAAGCCAACTACGCTAGGAAGATAGTATGAATAATAATAATAATAAATAAATATATTTCCTTTAGCGCATATAAATACACATGCGCGCAAAATTACAATTGAATAGCAAGAAGAAAACACATATACACACACAACACTCAAACAATACACAATACAGGAACAGGAACAAATATTTAAACAAAGAGGACTTGAACGAATGGAAGGAGGAAGATTGAACAATATTAGAGGGAAGACAATTGAGCACGCGGAGCAAAAAATAAAAACGATTTGGAAGACCAGGTAGACTCATTCAAAGCTCTAGAACATACAAGTGGGCGTGAATGTCGAGAAGGAACAACAGATTCAGACAAAAGGCGAGAAAGATAGGAAGGCCGAGAAGGGTCATGAATGAGTTTGAAAATAACACAACACAGGCGAAAATGAATGCGGGGATGATAGGAAGCAAACGAAATTGAAACAAAAATTCAGAAGTATGGCGACAAGGAGTAGGAGACAGGACAAAACGACAAGAAGAGTTGATAACACGCTGAAGAATGCGGAGGGAATAAAGGGGAACGTGAAAATAGAGTGAACAACAATAATCAATACGGGACAATATTAGAGAAATAATAAGTTTAATAGCCGAAGGGCGATCAAGAAACGGGCGAATAGGATATAAAGATCTCAGAATAAGGCGACATGTTCGAGAAATAGAGGTGACTTGAGAGGAGAACGAAACATTAGAATCAAAGATCACACCAAGACTACGCACTGACTGGGAGACAGGCCAAGGAAGAAGAGGAGGAGAAATGCGGGGAGGATGGAAAACAAACTCAGATTTAGATTGATTCAGAAGGAGACGTCTAGAAGCAGCCCAAGCAGAAACATCAGAAAGAACATCAGCAATGAAAGAAGGAGTGCGAAGAGGAAGAGGGATGAAAAACTGAATATCGTCGGCATATACGTGAAAGGTGAGAGAGTGACGTTCAAGAATAGGGCATAGTGGGGTCATGTAGATGTTGAAAAGTAAAGGACCAAGCAGAGAACCTTGAGGGACACCAGAACACAGAGGAAACACAGAAGAGAGATAAGAATTGATATTCACAGAATATATTCGATTGGTGAGATAAGATTTGAGGAGAGAAAGGGTGGATGAAGAAATACTAAGAGAATAAAGATCGGCAATGAGAATAGAGTGGTCAACGAGATCAAAAAGCAGAGGACATGTCTAGTAGTACAAGAACAGAGAGTAGAACAAGGACAGATGTCTAGTAGAACAAGGACAGAGCGACCCAAAGCAAAGTGAGAGAAAATGTGATCAAAGATAGAAATAGACACAGACTCAGTAGAATGAGAAGGCCGAAATCCAGACTGAGCGGAGCAAAGTGATTGATTTAGAAAAGGAGACAGTTGAGAGTAGATAGCAGACTCAAGGAGTTTAGACGGAAAACTGAGGAGAGACACAGGACGATAATTTTTATTTATTTAACTTGAATGTATGGATTTGCTGTGTATGCTGTCTGCCATATATATGTAGCCCATGTAACCCACATACACCTACGCACATGTACGCACATAATTTTACAATCAGTCAAGCTCAAAAGCATAACATTTCGGGCAATGTAACACAAGTATACCTATGCGAATGCACGTACACAGCCCCTAAATCAGTCAATCCTAGTAGCACTATACTGATTCAGACAATGTAACACCCACACCTATGCACATGCACATACTCAATCTTTTAAATCAGTCAGATTTAAAAGAAATTTACGAACTAGTTCAGTTCAGTTCAGTATATTTGTTATAGCGCCTGTCATACACGGGCGCGCGGCAGCTATGAACAAGCGGACAAAGCTGAAACAGTTACAATAAAAAGAAAACAAGCTATAAATACAATTACGGAAACAATAAAAAGAACACACGAATAAATAAATATTACACTATTCAAATAACGCAATGAACACATTTACACAATGAGAAGAACACATGCATATTGTTAGTCTACACACAGCATTTCGGATGTAAACACGCATATCGCAATGTTAATTATAACTGCTAAGCTCATCTATGGAAACTCAACACAAAGCAAATGAAGAAAGAGAAAATCTGGTCCGACTGAAACTTTGTTACAACCAACCAGTCAGTGGAACACAAGCACCCACCAAAACGGGATAGATAGTGAGTCACATATCAATCACCGCAAACAGACATCAAATTAGAAATTAAGAGTATTGATAATAACAATCAAACAGGAAACAGCGACCAATCAGATTCACATGGTAAGACACAAGTGATCGCGCGGGAACTTCACCTATTTGGTAGAATATATTTCAAATGCTGCCAACTGAAAAATTAGTGACGTCATTGTCATTTGCATGACGTCATCACCATCATTAGTCTGACGTCACATTACAGAGTTTGGGATTATGATATTTGTATAGACCTCAACAGATTGTAGCAAGTAGGTCGTAAATGTATAAGACGTACTCATATTGCCATTTGAATTGTTTTTTCGAAACTAGAGGCATTGAATCAATTGAATGATACTTAGTCAGAGACTGCATGAAAAAGCATATTCCAAAGATATTGTGCTTTTTTTTCCATATATAAATATTCAAATATTTATATAAAAACTCAATTTGAACTCACAATATACGATTGAGGTATAAGTGTATTCTTCGGTTATTGTTTCACGTGTTGGTTGTTTTTGCAATCTTTATCTCCGTAATTGGGTTAGTTATTGTTCAAGATACCCTCTAACATGCGTACCTCTAATAAGTTCATCATTCCGTTCACTTACTTCCATATGGGCTTGCAATAATCTAGTGCTCTAGTCCTTCCCTAAATATGTCTGTTGTGAGTGGTGAAGTTTTACATCGCATATCGAGAGATGAGCTAATTCATGTTTTAGAATCGATTCACGGAGTGAAAGATATTTTCTTGGATGGCTCCTTAATGAAGCCGTTAGATCGTATTGCTGGTATTTCTGTTCTGAGGTGAGTTATGATTGTTGAGAGGAAAATTAATAATACAAAGGAAATATGATTAGTTTATTGTGTTAATTTTATGTGCTTGTCATATTTTCCATTGCTGGCTCGGGTGTTGGTGTCAATCGCTAGATTGTGTGCGGTGCATATAATGCAGCTCTCCATGTCCTCCGTGTCTCTCCGTGTCGAGTGTCCTAGTCATGAATTAATCCGTGTTCAATTATCTCAAGCATATAATCGGACAGATAACTGTTACCACACTGAACATTTCACTGTTTGATTTTAGTTATAAGTAGGGCTGTCAAAAAAGTAACCTAAAAATCAGAAAAAAGTAACTTTATTTTCGAGAAAAAGTAACCTAAAAAAGTAACCCAAAAATAACCTGAGTCTTAAAGTTATTATCACTTTTGTATCGTTTTATCACATGTTTATCACGCGTTTTCTGATCAGTACGCTATGTGGAATACACGGTTTGTTTGTAGTTTGTTTGTGAACATATAAAGTAACCTAATAACCAATAAAAAGGTAACCTAAAAATAACCTTTAAAAAAGGTCAATTTCTGCTTGCAGTTCTGAAGGAAGAAAATACACTATTCCTTCTTTTTATCGTCTTTCCGAGTTGGTACTACTTTTCCACCCTCTCCGATCTGGTACCATTTTTACAACAAACAACCAAAAGTGACTTAAAATAATTTAGCTAACATCGAAAAAAGGAGAATAACCACCAAAATATAATTTTAAGTGCAAAGCTCATAAAAATGCGAAATACACTAATTGCAAATGTAAATATTTTTAGTAATGGTCGCAATAATGTTCTTTATATTTTTTCAATGGAACTTTTTATCAAATAGCACGTAGTACAGTAGCGTAAACACTGCATGTGTGAATGCCCCCCGTCCTCCCATATGTCAAACGTGGGATAATGGAGCTATCTCACGCCCTGAAAATCACGTGCAAATTCCCGTTCAAGTAAATACGTACTGTCAAGTGCTAAAGTGCAGTATATGGTATAGAGAGCTCACACATCGTGGAGACTACCCCAATTGGTGTCTCAATTGGGGTAGTCTATACCACGTACTATCACGTACATCCACGTACTACCACGTACATCGTACTATACCACGCTCCAAACATCTCACGACACCCTCCGGTTCGTGGACATTTCCTAAAATGGAATTACACTATCCTGCGTAGCCAAAAACGTATGAATATCGAGTAGCACGGATATTAAGATGAATATCAATTGCTAAATCCTAGCAGCAGAAATGCTGACATTTCTTGATCTTCAGACCTAATATTCCATCTCTTTTCCTATTTTATCATCATATATACCGTTTTTGTGCCTCTTATCTGCAAAAAGTCACCAAACTTCGTGGTAAACTTACCTAATAACAAAAAAAATAACAAAAGGTGACCTGACGATAAAAAAGTAACCTTAAAAGCAAAAAAGTAACCTAACGATGAAAAAGTAACTTTTGGTAACCTAATAACTTTTTTAATAATTATCGTACACAGCTTTTTCATGCAGTTTCAGGTAGCTTATGAAAAAGTGACCTTTAGGTGAAAAAGTAACTTTATTAACTTTTGACAGCCCTAGTTATAAGTATTATTTCTATATCAAATCAATCATGGTATATGATTAATTTTTACGATCAGTTTTAATTGAACCATCATTTTGAATAGATTTATCAATTATTTGTTTTGGTTCAATCACGGTGTGCAATTTTAATGTGTTTGGTTATTTATTTTAATCTTTCTTCATCGTGTTTCATGTAGCAAGGACGTCGTATTATCTACTCCAGTGGTCCGTAACTTGTGGTGAATTTTTCACTGATGGGGAATCTAGGAGCTGCCGAGTGGGGAAATTAAACGTCAGGCAGAATCACATGAATGTGTGATTATATCAATCCGAATTAATTTATTCTCGTTTCAACTAATTTGGTGTAGCAACTGACTTTATTAGATGTTTCAGCGCTTTTATGTGGAAAATGATGGCTCATTAAGAAGTGGGGAATCAGAGAGAAAAGTTACGGACCACTGCTCTAGCAGGTTGGCACGCCACTGAAACTCAAACAATAATAATAATAGTAATACTAATGAATTGCAATGCGTTCTTTGATCGGTTGTGATTTGTAGAGATCATGGCGTGGACAAAGTGTATGCCTTATCGCACGAGGCCCCTGCCGACCCTCATAAACACCGCGTCTACATGGTTCGCAGCGGTGTGGCCAACACCAGGCTTGTATGTGAGTTGGTCAGCGCCCAAATCAACCGGCGCTCCGACACTGATACCGCTCAGTATCACGTCGTGTACGTAGCGAAGGTGCGCTCCTCTTCCGTTCCTCTTTCTATTTCTGCTCGTTGGCTAGTCAATTTAGGTCTAGGCTAAATGTGTAAGGATTCAAGAACATTAAAAACGCTGATTAATATGAAACGCACAAAAACGCTTTTATTTTTTCATAGATTGTAGGTTAGGCTAGATTTAGCGTTCTAATGTAATGTGCTGTTTTTGCAGGAGGCGAGGGACTGGAAGAAACTCGTTAAATCAAATTTTCTCAATCTAATATTCTTGAATCCTTACACATTTAGCGTCAACCGGGAATTTATGTATGATTTTTGTTTTCATCCGGTCTTTTAGGCAGGGGATTGTTTGGTTTAGCACACATGTACACAGTGCAAAACATTTTTCAAAACAATTTCGTTCGGTCCGCAAGCACAGCAGCGACACAATACAAGCGCAGGTCGCAGGAGGCGATTGAGGCGCCATCTGGTAGCTGCATTGTTCAAGAATCATCTGGGTCAGTGGCTTGGGGCTCAACTCCCGTGCTAGAGGTTCGCGGTTCAACTCTAGTTTCGGTCCATTTCTTATTGATATCTCCATCGAACAGACCGGAGGGGTATGTTCGATTCAGCTTCCAAAGCACTTCCGAATTACTTTTAAGCGTTCGGTTCACACTTGAGAAGTATTTCGGAAAATACTTCGGAAAATATTTTATCAGAAGTTTAATCCGAGCGTTTTTTTCGAGTCAAATTATTTCCAAAACTGCAAACATATTTAACTTAGTTTCGATAAGTGAAAACAGAAATTGTAAGCAAAAATATTAACACGTGAGAGCTAAACAAACAGCACCTGGTAATTGACTGATAAACAATCATGAATGCCGCACTTGTGAAACAGTGTTAGATTCAAGCACTTCGCAAGTGCTTAATTCTCAATTGTGCTAGATCTATCGTTATCTCCGCCTGTGTATATCGGCATTTATTTGGCTATAGATGGGCACACAGTGGGGTGTGGCGTATAGGCTCTACAGGCTGCTACTTGTTACACCTGTAATGTTTACCAGTATCAGCTAGTGAGTTCGATTGGCTTGTCGCAATGCAGCAATGCAGGCTTATTTTGTGTGTCGGTGAATTATCGTGCACAATTGTGATTTGGTTTTCATGCTATTATCGCTGTTAGAATATAATTGTTCCTTGTTGTTGTTTTTGTGTGTTTTTCTGTTGGACTAGTTGCGTTCTATCCCTTTTTTCCACTTCGTGAACTTTCCCTTTTTATTTTCCCTCTATTAGCTGATCTGTATGGTACAGTGTACAGTGCTGGCACTGTCTTCATATCACTGTTGTTGTTAGTTTGTTTAATACTGGTAATTATAGTGCTAATAGCCACAATGACCATGTTGAACAGAGTGATTTTTGAGGTTGTCATATTCTTCATGTTATACCTGATTTCATCTCCTCTACCTCCTTTTTCCGTTGTTATTGCCCTTGATATTCAATGTGCATGGCGATTGTAGGCATGCGTGAAAATTTTACCTTTCGCACATGATATTAAGAATAAACGAATCAGCTAAGATGAATGCCAGCGTCATACCATCTCAGCTGATTTTCTGTGCTGGTGTGGTGGGGGTTGTTCTTGCTGGGATGTGGGGGTGTGTGGGGCAGGTATTGCACGCTTGTCGAGTGCTGCTCGAGTCGGAGGGTTTGCACGGCCGGCTGGCAGTTCACTCGTTGCCGCTGGACTTTGTCAGTGTTGACTGCGACCTGGCCAGTCTTGAGTTGCCAGACTTTTTACGACACGTGTTTGTCGACGGCCTCACGTGGCCGGCAACTGCTGTGGCACGTGCCACGTGGCGACTACGTGCGCTGCTCGGTGCCACGCGCTGCCACGTGTACGCCGTCGGACACGTGGCGCAACAGGTACCATCACACATACATACATACGCACATACATACACTTGCACACGCATCGACATACGCACACACACACCCACACACACATACATACTTACACATACAAAGTTAAACAGGTGTCATAGTTTCGGTCTTCAGAAGTACGTAGTCAAAATGGATGTGCAAGCATACAGCTTCCCAAGTAGGGCACAATTGGAATAAATTATCAAATGAGATGGTCAACCAGACCTCAACACACATGTTTGAAGAGAAATGATATATCTGGAAGACAGGAGTCACGAGTATTTGACTCATTTGACTGCCGAGACAACTCGGTGGCAGAATATACACACACACACACGCATATGTACATTTGCACGCATGCATACACACATCAGGTGTTTATACGCGTAGGTTATATATATATATATATATATATATATATATATATATATATATATATATATATATATATGTGTGTGTGTGTGTGTGTAAGCATGTACTCATTCATAGTTCCACACGGTAATCACACGGTGTACACAAGACTTGTTTATATCAGTATTTGTCAACGTGGGCCCTTGGAGGCGATGACATTCTTTTGAAGGGCCATCAGACCAAATTTAATAAATGAGTTCCACCATGTTTTCTCACGGGACACACAAATATATGGAGATGTCGTGTCGCAACGATTCATGTGTGCATGTGGCCCCAAGGACTTCTAGGGGGACCGAGGATTGTTTCTGGGGAGCCACAAGGATTTGTATTATGTTGAACGGGGTCATGGCAAGAAAAAGGTTGAGAAACACTGGTTTGCATCACTGTTTTGAGGCATCGTAGCCTTGTTCTACCGCAAACAGTAAAGTTGTGGCGATTTTGCTTAGTTAGAGCGGCTATCAATGTGGTAGAATATACTGAGCTAAACAAGCAGAATGTGAACACAAACGCGCATCCGAACGAGAAATGCTGGACTCCGTGGTGTAGTGGTAACACAGCCGCCTCACAAGTGGGAGGTTGGTCGTTCGAATCCCTGCGGAGGAGAATTTATTTGGAGAATTATATAATCCAACAGCCCCTGTCCACCCAGTAGTAAATGGTACCAGATATCAGTCATGTGTTGTGTCATGCATTCTGGGGAGGTGGCCCTCTCTAATACGTATTTCGTCTTTGTGGCGTCATAGCGTGGAGAGGGTCGGCTCTGCACGGGGCACACCTGTGTGTTCACCATTAAATCACATCACCAAGGCTTTTAACCATTAAATCCACTGAACAAAAGGTCAGACGGCAGATACAGTGCTGAACAATCTGACTAAGCGTTCGTCCGTTGATTGCCGAACTTGCGTCGTTACTGTGCACCATTATTTATAGAGCAGTTGTCGCAAGTTTGTTCCAAGTTTGGCTTGATAAAATTCCTGCTTTCCAGTTCGATATAAGAGTGGGGAAATTTATTGCCTCTATGTTAATTAATGACTCCAGGAGCTCCAATGATTTCCATTTTTCAATATCCGGTCAAACGAGTTTCCAACTTTGTCTATGAACCTCTAATGAATTCAGACAAAGAGGTTGTTTTCATTTATCTAATGCAAACATTATTAGTATTGGGACACACTGTCTTGACGCACAGTGCTAATGTTCCAGGGGGAGCCCAGGGGCTGAATCATCCCAAAATGTTTCCATCAACTCCTCAAAACTAAGAGGTTCACTAAAAGAGGTCAATAATTTTTTCTGTAGACTTTATTGATATAAGCATTATCGCAAAGACTTTGCATAATGATGCATGTACAAAATTACTGAACGCCTCCAAAATTCAGCCCCTCGCAAAATTGCACTCAGGATCCGCCACTGGTTTCTTCGTATAAATACAAAATATACTCTTATGCGTATATTGGTATGTTTGTATGATGAATTCGAGTGATTTCAATATAACTCTGCACTCAGGTATTATGCCTGTTTGTCAAAGTTAAACTAGCTAAGCTGGCTCTGGACCAGCGATTTGTCAGCTTTTTTCTCTGCTTCCCCGCTTCTTGACGATCCAACGCTTCATTGTTCACAACAGCGCTGATAAATCCAACAAATGCAGTTGTTCTACCAGATCAATTTTTAGAAAGTCACTAGAAATGTCCTTCTGTCCGGATTAGTCATCGCCACAGATTGTGGACCACTAATCTGGATCAGTGTTTCTCAACCTTTTTCTTGCCCTAATCCCCTTCAACACCATGCGAGTCCTCGTGGCCCCCTAGAAACATTTATTGGCCCCCTAGAAGTCGTTGTGGCCACCATACACACACACATGGATTGTCGAGACGCTGTCACTCGCTTGCTTGCGTCTGTGTGTCCGTGTGCTGTTGCCGTTGGTCGATTTTTAAGGGCACACGTCTTCCTGAGACAATTCGATCGGCCCTGCTATTGGTATCACTGATGTTGTTGCTTTATATTCTTCGTCAGAGACCTCAAAGAAGTGTGCATATATAGAAGTGTTATATATACTGTTTTGAGTTATCCGGTAGTCTATTGGATTCCAAGTAGTATTATCGGGCATTAGTCTCTGCGTCAAGGTGCCTCTTAGTAGATTATATTATGTTATCTTGTATCTCTCTGTGTGTGTGTGTGTGTGTGTGTGCTGGTACGTTTATTTATCAACACATCATATACACAGGCAATTCACATAATAGCAATGCGATGTTGACTATGCTCTTTAAACCTGGGGCTTCTTTTGGGAATATGGATTTTAACAAATTCTGTGTTGAGGAATACATGTTATAACACGTTGACAACATGATGCTTACATGCAATGACAAAGTGTCTAAGCATATATATTAAGCAGTATTAAAAAGTAATTTCATACAATCACTAACATATTTCGTACCTTTATTGGACATCATCATTTTGGGATTCATCACTGTTCAATATCTGGAGTCTGAGTGTGTTTTTGAAGAGGTCATATTTGCGTTATACCAATAGTGATTTTAGTTGTGTGGTTAGTGTGTTAAATGCTGCTGGGGCAAAGTGGAAGATACTGTTCTTGTATAGCTCAGTTCTGGCAGGAGGAATCTCCAAGTCGGTACAGTTCGATCTTGTGTTTCTGCCATGAGTGATGTGGTTAAAGAACAGGTGTGTTTCTATAGTTTTGTATACAAGTAGTACTGAGTAGAATTTGTGAATATAATGTACTTTCATGATATGTTTGTCTGTGTATATGTCGTGTACTGAGTCGAGTCTTTGTTTCTGAAGGTGATGCATCTCATGAATTTGTTTTGTGTTGTGGATAGATATTTTAATAAGGACGGCCATGTGCTGGCCCACACCGTGATGCAGTATCTTAAGTGAGGATAAAAGAGGGAGTAGTATAAGGTAATCATGATATCCATTGTCAGATTGTGTCTCACACGATAGAGAATTCCAGTGATTTTGGAAAGCCTGGTGCAAACAGCGTTCATCTAATATTTCCAGTTCAAGTTTTCATCAACAATGACTCCCCAAAAATTTAGTGTTGGTGACAGTATCTATTGCTTGGCAATTTATCTCCAAATCCGGTATAGAAAATCCGGTGAGGATCTGTTTTTGAATAGAACGCATTCTGTTTTTTTAGTATTAGGGCGCAGTCCATTGAGTGTAGTCCAGTCATGTAGTATATTGACTTCTGATGTAAGTAAGGAATGTAGAGCTGCGGGATTTTTTTTTGTGTTTCATCAATAAGGTAATATCGTCAGCGTAAATAGTAAAATGCAGGTTAGAACTGATGTTAATAATATCATTGATGTATATGAGAAATAATATAGGTCCCAATATTGAGCCTTGTGGGACTTTCCTCTGGACAGACTCTTCCGAGGATTTCTGACCGTTGCAGGTGACATATTGTACCCTGTTACCCAGATAACTTTGAATCAGTTTTAAGCAGTTTCCTCTTATTCCTATGTTTTGAAGTTTGTGGAAAAGTATGCTGTGGTCGATGGTGTCGAATGCTTTTGAGAGGTCAATAAATATACCTGCGACCAAATTATTTACTTCAAGACTTCTATACACTTCATATGTAAAATCCAAATTGCTCGTTGGCTAAAATTTTGTATTTTTCAAGAAATGAGGAGTGTCTTGAGCAGATAATTTTTTCCAAAATTTGACTTAGTCCTGGTAAAATTTATATTGGCCTATAATTGGATACTATGTATTCGTCTCCCGATTTATATATTGGCAGTACTTTGGCTATTTTTAGCTGATTTGAAAAACTCTGCTTAATGCACAAGTTTATTATATGAGTCAGGGGTGCTGATATTATGTTTGCTGTAGCAATCAAAATCCTTGGTGATATTTCATCGTAGCCCGCCGAGTTGGAAGTGATTCTTTTGATGGTGTTTGAAACTTCGTTGATGTTAGTGGGAGTCATGAACATGCAGAAGGTTTTCGGCTGATCAAGTTAGTGCTTATAAGAGAGGTTCCTGCAATGTTCTCCGGTGTTGAGTGAATCTTGCAAAAAGTGCGTATTGAAGCAGTTGGCTATGTTTGTGTTTGGTGTGTCCAGCTCTATTTTTGCGAATTTATTTGCCTGTCTCCTCATGAGTGAATTTCAAATTTGCCATTGTTTCTTTGCATCATTGCTGCTTTCCAGCAGTTTATCTTTAAAGTACTTATTTTTTGCGGCTCTAAATGTGCTAGTAAGTGTGTTTCTATACTTTATGTAATGATGTTTGTAGGTTATAGGCTATTTTCGGGATAGCCTTCTCAGTCTATTTTTCTCTTTTATGCTCTATGTATGTGTGTGTGTGTGTGTTTGTGTGTGTGTGTCTGTGTGTGTGTGTGTGTGTGTGTTTGTGTATGTGTGTGCCTGACATTCAGTCGCTCTGTCCAAGACGTTCATTGTTTGTGCATAAAGCAAACGACTGTTCATTCAAATGCTCATTTGCTATATTCCTTTTGCCAGCGTGTGTGTGTGTGTGTGTGTGTGTGCTTGTGCGTGTGTGTGTGTGTGTGTTTGCTGCCTAGTCTGATAGCATTTATGTGTGCGTGTGTGTTTGTTTGTCTGTGTGTGTGTGTGTGTAAGCGCATTTCTATGGCAAACGGAATGCTGGCATGCGTGCTCACTTATTCATATCTGTTGACTCCAGGGCAGCGCATTTAATCTGAAGATTACCTCACGTGTATATGTGTGTGTGTATGTGTGTGTATGTATATGTATCAAAGGCGGATCCATGTGGGTCTAAGTGTGCGGCCATTTCCCCGATTTTAGCAGGAGTGTGCTTTGTGACACCACATGAGAGGTATTTTATGTGTGTGCTTGCTAATTTTACCAGGTGCATATGAAAACCTTGATTTTTTCTGCACCTGGCAAAGTTGGGCTCACTGATGTTAACTCCCCAGTGGAGGGTTACAGCAACTGCTAATGGGTCTGTATGTGTTTGTGTGTGTTGTGTAGGTATAACATCATATTCTACTTTGATGCTGCGGTATTTTGACTCGAGGGATATACTTATGTATACCCTAGGGATTTTCGCACGCTACCAATGTGGGTTTATGTGTTTCAGCCGCTGTAACCGTAGTTGCTGATGTGTGTGCGTTGAGTCAAACATAGTATTTCATATTATTCGATATAGTATCACCAGTGAACGAGCGAAGCTACAATAAAAAATTATCTAAAAAGCTGCAATAAGCTATCTAAAAACTTATACAAATTAGAAATTTGCCGGTTTTTGAAAGGCACCAGCTTAATGAATTTCGGGCGCATGTTACACAGTAAAAGAGCACTGGGCCACCCATAGACGCACCATTTTAGCGTAAGCTTAACTTCCTTTCTAAGAAGTTTCTTTAGTGGAAGAAGTTTAAGTGTTGTTCCTTTTCTAATACACCTGATAAAGTTTACTCATTAAACTTTGTATGACATAAAATTGAATCAAATTATCTATAACTTAGTGAGAGGTTTTGGTAGAAATCGGTGCAGTATTTGCGTAGTTGTTTGCACACACAGAGCTTTGCGGCCTGGCTTGGTCGTTGCGTTCAAGTTTCACCTCAATATATCTCACTTCGTCCGTAATAATCCATGTATTGTTTTGTAGAAATTCGCTCAGCTTTATATGGGCGAATATTTCTGTGTCTAATTGCTCTCGCTTATACAATTCACACACTTTTGCGCAGTATCGTTTGATCACCATGTGTGTTGTTCTATACGTATTCGCGTGCAATACTCCAACATGCAACAATCTTTCTGAATCATTTACGTCGGCCGTTTCTTGTTGCTTCCTATTGCACTCGAGAGGCCAGCAGGTGGATGGCAAATAGCTAACGATGTGTGCTTTCTCGTCTGGCTACGTCACTGTATTACATGGAATCCCGCATGTGTTTGTGTGTGTGTGTGTGTGTGTGTGTGTGTGTCTAATTTTATTGTTACGTTCTGTGTTTGTAGACAAATTCTTACTATCTGAAACTCAATTTCCCTGTCGACATTCTCACTATGACCATTGTTTTTATGTGTTTGGTGCTGGTATTTATAGCAGGCTTATCCTGTTTTCCCTTTGTTCAATGCGATCGCTTGGTTGTTTACATTCAAATTTCAATACATCTCGTACTGTTCATGTGGTAACAACAATTCTGTCACCATCTCTTAACACTCGTCTTTAATATCTTTTTTCTTTACTTATATATCTTTTTCATAATTTTGGAGTGTATATTTGTATATGTGCATTTCAAGGACTTCTCATATACATATATACTGCGCATAATTGGTGTATGTCTACGTATGCGGTTGGGTATGTATGGGTCTTGCGTATCTATTTGTGTACGTGTGTGTTTGTGCTCACTCTGGACACCTTTGGTTGTAGAGTGCCGTATAAATGTCATACTGTGCTGTACTGTAGTTTAGTGTGTACGCGTGAGTGTGGACATTGCTGGAGTCGGTGTGAAATAGAACACGTCTGCTCCCAGGGGACCACCTGCGTTGCGAGCGAAATTGTTGAACGCACACTCACACTCGCACTGTGGAGAACATTTGTGCGCTGTGCCGACATAAAACTGCCATTCGCCAGGTTTGCATTAGCAGTGAGATGTGCACAATGTCATTCGGCCGGGCATTTCAGTTCAGTTCAGTTCAACGTGCCAATTTGTATGGTATTGGCCACTCGTCAATGGATGAATGACTGTTTTGGTAAATACTGTCGCCAGAATCCATGTTGATGGTGATTAATAGACATCAATCGTTGTGGTGTCGTGGTATCAAAATGTGACCAGGAGGATTCCGCCCAGAAACAGAAGGGGAACATAATTGTTGCATTGCGTAGGCGGAACACTCTTCGAATTTTTTTTTGCGAATTCACCGTTAACAGTCGTGTCCATATGGACCGATGGACGCGTTCACACACGTTGGTTTGTGTGTGTATGATCGGTCAAGTTGTTGGAGATGAAGGGATGTGAGGGTTAGGTGTGGTAAGGCAATTTCCACAGCTCCTGATGTTTTCGTTGACGTTTGTATCTCAATTTAAATGAAACATGACTCCCGTCTCCACTGCTGCCGCGAATGTCAATCGATTTGTAAGCATGCGCGTGCGTCACGTGTGTTTCTGCGTTGAGGTGGTCGACTTGATGTCCCTGTTTGACGACTCCGGCGGGAGTGTCGGCGCCGGCGGTGGTGGAGGGGCATGCGAGGTCGACCACTTGCTGGTGATGGACCGCAGCGCGGACTGGCCGGCGGTGCTGCTCACTCAGCTCACCTACGCTGGTCTGCTGCACGAGACGATGCCGGTCAAGTGCGGTGTCGTCGAGGTGCCGGACGGCAGCGGTGGCAGCGCAGGAGGAGTCTGCAAGTTGGCGTTGCACTGCAGGGATGAGGTGAGCGTCTTGGGTGCGGAGGAACTCACTCATTTACATGTACAATGAATCGTCAATCTTGGATATGACGCAGAATATGGGGCAGGTCTCTGGCGTTATATCCGACGAAATATTCGTACAAACCAGTTTTATCCTGGGGTTTGTCTCGTGTTTTGTTTTTGATGTCATCAGGCAGCTGGAGGGCAAGTGTGCGTTGTTATAGCGCAGTGATAAAGATACCTTATTAGCAAAATGGTGAGACGGTAAATCCCCACTCACAAAATGGCAGCAAGGAAAGCAATGCCACTCACCCTTTGTTTATACACCCTTGACCCTCCATCTGGGCTGTCTGCCACCTGGGATCTGAAACATATCTTCATTCGATCAGGTTTTTTATCTGTACTGTCGAGATATGGTACTATGGTGCATCTACTGTATTGCGGAATTAGCCACTGGCATGCCGGGATTTGTGAATTTGTTTCAATTGTTCTACTGGCTCTCTGGTATCTAGTTGATACCGGAGGGCTATCGGAGAGGTATCTAAAGGTTAAATGCCTAAGTGGCAGCTGCTACACGGCAAGAAGCCGAAGCTTATGAACACACAGGCGTGCCCCGTGCAGCTCGCTGCCACCGCAGAACCGACCCTCCACGCTATGGCGCCACAAGGACGTAAGACGTATTAGAGAGGGCCACCTCCCCAGAATGCATGGCACAACTCATGACTGATATCTGGTACCATCATTTTCTGCTGGGTGGACAGGGGCTGTGGGATTGTAGAATTCGCCCAATGAAATTCTGCTCCGCCGGGTTTCGAACCACGGACCTCCCGCTTGTGAGTCGGGTATGCTAACAACTGCACCACGGAGTCCACAATCTAGTATCAGTCTAATCGGAGTATCACAATCCTCATCTAGTTGATATATAGTTGTATTTCGGTTACCGAATGGTTGTGACCCAGTGGTTAGTAATATGAAATAGTTGCCATGAGGGGCAACTATGCAATGCATCCAGTGATTGTGTGTGTATGTCTATGTGCCTGATCAAAATCGAAAGGTCTACGCAGAGCTGCGCGACATGCATATATCGGGCGCACTGCCCGCGCTCAGTGCACGCGCCAAGCAGCTACAGTGCCAGCACGCCAATCGTCGCAACCTCTCACTGGGCGACATGAAAGAATTCATTCAGGGTGAGTAGCCTGCTCTCGCAAGCGGGGTGTCGAGAAATGTGCAGTGAATAAATAAACAGCTCCACGGAAAGAAGCCGAAGATTATGAACACACAGGTGTGTCCCGTGCAGCTCGCTGCCACCGTAAAACCGACCCTCTCCACGCTATGGCGCCACAAGGACGAAATACATATTAGAGAGGACCACCTCCCAAGAATGCATGACACAACACATGACCGATATCTGGTACCATCATTTACTGCTGGGTGGACAGGGACTGTTGGATTATATAATTCGCCCAAAGAAATTATGCTTCGCCGGGTTTCGAACCACGGATCTCGCGCTTGTGAGGCGGGTGTGCTACCACTACACCACAATTGACTTGTTTGTGCGTGCAGGTATGGAGGTGTGTGTGTGTTTGTATTTGAGTGTTTTACGTGACCCACGGGCGTAGAGCGCGTTATAAATGTCTTAGTACAGTGGATTTAAATATTTTTCAGTGTTGTCACCGTTTTCAAAGCAGCAGTCAGTTCTCTCACGTCCTTGTTTTCTTGATAGCTAAACAAAACAGTTAAAAATACAAGCGACTTAATTACGAAACATTTTTTATCCAATATTCATTCATACAACTTGAAGTCACTTTGAGAAAAAAATGTTTTCCAGGAAAATATATAGCAAAAGGTAAAAACAAATATTTCTTATAATTTTTCACGGGAATACTTGCACCCCATAGGAACCAGGCTCGCATTAGAACTCCTGCCCTAATAGAATGCAATATGTACACACGTACAGATGAAATGCGTACTAAACAGGCGCAACACCGCTCATTGGCCGCACACATCAGCTTGTCTGAGGCGATGATGTCGTCCTCATCATGCGGCACGGGCCGTCGCAACGTTGACGCGCACCACTTGTGCGTCGAACACAGTCTGGTGCGGACGGCATGTGTCGGCAGTGACGCCGATTCTGTCGTAGATCTGGACGAGTGTCGCCGCTACGTCGAACAGTGGATGGCCGTGCAGCGGTCGGCGCCCACCGCGCTGCGACTGCTGTGTTTGTACGCCGCGGCTGCCGCTCCGCTCTCACATCGTCGCTACCAGCAGCTGGCGGCCCAGTTTGTCGCCAGCTACGGTCATCGGCATTTGGCAACACTGCAGCGACTGGCAGCGCTCGGCATGCTGACGCCGACGTCAGCACCAACCTCGGCGGCGGTGGCGGCCGTGCAGCGTGTGACGCAGCCGAAAGCCGGCGTGGCTTTGACGGCGCGCCGTCTCAAACTGATGCCGTCCGTCACGTCGGCGGACTCTGTCAGTGGAGTTGGTGCGTTATTGACGCCGCCGCCGGATCCCAGCTACGTGTACGGCGGTAGTTATGTGCCGGTGTGTTGTCGGCTGTTGGAAGCGGCCGTTGGACGTGCGACCAGCGGAGGCGGCGACTGGAGTAACGTTCAGGCGGCGTTCAAACAGTTGACGGCCGCCGGCGCGTGCAGTCATCAGTGTCCGCCGGCCGGCGACGAAACAAAGTCTTCTGTGACGGTGGGGTGTCCTGCGCGTGCCGTGTGTGTGCTTGTGCTGGGAGGCTGTACAATGGCTGAGGTGGCGGCAATGCAGGCTACGGCGCGCTCGCTCAACTGCCGTCTGCTGACACTGACTACATCAGTGATCACTGGCGACTCACTGATGCATGAGCTCGCCTCGCTGGCTTGACTGGCACGGCACTGGTGTGTTCTCACGAGTTGTTCCTACTAGTGACATTACTGATGATAAGTTGGTACATGAGGGAGGAGTTCGGTGTGTGCGCTGTGTGTGGAATTGTGGGTTTTATTTGATCAGCGTTGGCGTATTAAATACAGATGAAACGTTGTGTTGCCATTGTCTGACTACTATATATATTATAACCTGTATGTAATGGGACGTAACTTATTTAGAGGTAAGTAATGTTGAGTAGAAGTGTAATTCAATAGTCGCAACATAATTACGCTCGTGCACCCAAAATTGTCACGGCTATACATACAGGTACATCCTAGTTGTGTGTATATGTTGTTATCTGTGTGTGTTTGTGTGTGTGTGTGTGTGTGTGTGCATATATGTGTGTACTATTGCTCAATGTTGCGCGGGCACTACGTGTTTTCCTCCGTGGAAACTAGGTCGCATGTCGCCTATCAATTGTCTACTTGCATTTGCCAGTGGAAGACTTGGATGGATGGCATGTGCAATCGACCTTGTTTAGCATTCTGCATGCTACATCGCCTTGCAGGGTCCCATGGGCAAGCGTCTGATCCACTCGTATATGTCATGCTGGTACCTGCATCAGTCCCGGGTCTATTAGCGTTGCCACTAGACGGCTGGTCAACTGGGATGGCCTGTCTGCCGGCCTGGCAGCAGTAGTGAAGACTTGCTCGATTAATATTCTAGTCGAATCAACTAAGTGCTGAATGAAGGCAAGATCTATTGAGAATAATTATCTTCTCCGATTAGATGACTGGAAGCATATTAAATTTACAAATTAAATTAAATAAAGTATCAATTTAAGCTAAATAATACAATAAATTTAATTTAAATATAATTGAAATCTAATTTTTAAACTATAAAATTTATAACTTAAATTTAAAAAATCTAATTCTAAACTCTTCCAATTAAAATATAATTTAAAGTTTATGGCACAATATACAGACTGTTTTCATTTTCCTTTTGGTTCTATTTTGTGGCAAGGCTTCATTCTCTCAGCAAGCATACAAGGCATATTTTGTCTTTTATATGCAAATAGGAGGTTTTATCGCTGTTTGTTGGTTTTCCGACTCACTGGAGCGTGTTTGCTTCTGGCGCCCGGCTTCAGCGCTGCGTCGAATGCTTTGATGCATGCAGTTAACTTGCCTGAATATATGACATATTTTGAATATACGCCGACAGTGATAGTTTGTCGTTCCAAGATATCACAAGTCTACGTATCGTAAATATCGCGTGTCCTAGTGCCGTGGTTCGTGACCTTGAAAGTTGAGCATGATTAATCAAGTCTCTATCAGCGGCGGCATTTTTTGGGTTTCACGTGCACTTTTCAGTGGGAAATCAACGAGTCATTTAGCTTCACCCGAGCAATAATTGAAACAGAACGTTGTACGTTCAAATGCTAGTTTGGTACTGAGTTGTGCTCTTTCAGGAATTGAGGCGATTGGGCGTTCTGTGCGATAGTGCTTCCCGGAATTGTCTGTACAAGAAACAATCAAATACGACCAACAGAAAGACACTTTTTGCTCATTACCTAAATGTGATCCAGTTGGCCTCATAGCTGAGTATACAATCGGTTGCCTGTTGCTACTTGAATACAGCTGCCTGCAATGGCGGCACCAGGAATATTCCGTGGGGGGGCTGAGAGCGGGGGCGTAGGGGAAAAGATGCGGGGGCTCGGCGAAACATGAGCAACTGCACTCGACATTGTCATGATTTTTGGAGAACTTGACAAAGTAGGCTTGACAATTTTTTTTATTTCAGCCTCTTTAAGCTCCCTCTTCGCACCGCCACTGGCTGCTTGAAATAATTTTGCCCAGTCGACTACTGCAAATTTGTTTCAAAAGTCTCCAATTGCGTGCTACGAGCCTAATTGGTGTATTTCAGGTCACCTTTTTCTACCAAAACTCGGATCATTCCACGTATTCAACTGTATTTAATTCAACATCTACTTGTCACTCCACTTCAGCTCGTTCTTTGTGGCTCAATAACAAGCTATTAGCCTACATCATGAGTGCGTTGGCTCGGGTAAGTGACTGAGCCACTCAAACAAAGACAGTGGTGGATCCAGAGCGCAATTTTGGGAGAGGCTGAAATATTTTGGGGGCGATCAGTCATGTGCATGCATCATTTTGCCACGTCTTTGCGATAATTCTTATATCAGTATATTCTACAGATAATTATATTTCTTTACCTCTTTTAGTGAAGTTCTTGGTTATGATGATTTGATAGAAACATTTTTGGGGGGTATCAGCCCCCTTAGCCCCCCTCTCGATCCGCCATTGTGACAGACCAGTGATATTTTTGGATGGAAACTGAAAGAAACAATAGATACAAACCTAACTTTGCTTAGCAAAGCTTCTTTCAATCGAAGCAGCCTGGAATTGCCTAGTTATTTGGGGTGGTGTTTGAATTGTCTCATTAGACATCATGCATCATCATCATCATATATTAAAATCAACAATTAACTCAGAACATGGTAGAAAATTAGCCCAAATCTATAAAATCCACAATCAATCACTCTCAAGACGATACGCGTTCTCTTTGCCAGTCTCATTTCCAACTTTGTTTCCAGTATAATTTATGTTTCATTTTGAGCAATGACGTTATCACGGCCAGCGCCAATCAAAATCCAGCAAAGCAGCAACACAGAAGCACGCCAGCGCACACACAGCCAACAACACCACCGAGACATGAGAGGCACACAAACACTCGTTGCCGCGGTCACCAACACATCACATCCACTACATCACCTCACAACACAAGAAAACATAAACACAACACCAAGCACACTTTACTACAGACAAATTTTCACATAACTTCCACCAGCTCCCCCACGCACATCAATCAAGAAACACATACACACAGAGGTCGCACGGAAAGCCATACACTCACTACAACACAAAACACTCCTACGAAGACACCCACCGGACATACACAAATCAGAAAATACTCACACGCTAAAACAATCTGGCCAGGTTGAGATGCGGTCATCATCCTGCCCTTCTGTCATATCAGAAAATGTTGAATGACTCAATCGATGACACCTGTCCAGATTGCAATTCAGCACCACACACCATCACACACATCATTGAACACTGCACAGCACACACACAACTCAGACGCCAACACAAAATTAAATCCACAAAGGACCTGTGGACCAACCCGGTCGGTGCCGTGTCTTTCCTCAGCAGCTCGAGGTTGCTCGGCCAGACAACTTGAGGAACAACAACAATGAACTGACTTCGATCATGAAACGAAAGCATCACATTAGAAATGACGTATTCATGTATTTCATTCGTATTTGTGCGTATTTCTCGTGCACTCGGTTTAATCAGGCTTGTTCATACAGATGAGCCGGGGAAGAGTAATGAGTCAGTCAGTGGCTTCGCATTAATCATATTTACGTGTGTCTGAAGTTGAGTTGACACAACATTGGACAGTTTCACTGGCACTTTTCACAGCCGCCTGAGTACTAGGGCCGCTGGCAAACATCAACTCGCCGGAACAAGATGTGTGTTTGACTCACAAATGATCGTTTCACATACAAGCGCGTTCTATTTGCACTTACTAATTCAATCATGCTCTTTAGAGCTCAGCCGAATTGCTGTACATTTCGCCAATGAAGCCGACACAATCCGCGAAGCCACAACCATAAATGCTTCCACCAACGACGCCATCGCCACCTCGCCAACGATGCAATTGGACCGATCGATGAGCTCAGGTTACAAGTACCGGTGCACTCCAGTGAGGCGGATCTCTTACTGAGGTCGGCTTCACCGTGGTCAGCGTGCTCTACCTAATGATTCCAGCTGGCTGGACCACGGTGTCGGTAATGGCTTGCACAAACTATAATTGGGTGACCATTTTCTGAATCTATAAATGGACGACACTTTTGTGTCCTCCGTTATAGCGAAAAATGGTATGTTTATTGACAAATTTACTCTTTTCAGGCCAAATGTTTCAAATGACCTGTTTTGGGCACGAACCATAACATTTTACACTCGCGGAGGGAGCATATGGAATTTAGCTACTCAAAGTACATTGACCCCGGATATTTGCATGATTTCAAAGAAGAACGTTGACAGGCCAGACAGCCCCAAAAAGAGGACTTGTCCGTGGAAAAGAGGATGTATGGTCATCCTAAAATAGCGGATTAACTGTAGAAACTGGCGGCGTAGAGTCCAAGACTGATGAGTAGACAGCGTTATCGCTAGTTATGCAACGACCAACTCAACTGCACCCTGGTTGTCCACTGGACAACTGTATCATGTATTCACCGCAGGTCTTCATTGATTTTTCAATACACTGCATCCAAATGGCGGTCCATTGCGAATAATGATGGGTGTAATTCTGGTTTTAACTTGGTAGTTTTCTAATACAACGAACTTGGCATGTTTTATGTGTATGAGCCGATTTTCCAGGGTAGACATGTGGAAGTCCATAGTAAATGAGTGATTGGCTGTGTGTCGCCACGCACTACTGGCCGAATTAGAGGGGCAGCCAGTAGTGTAGCTATGCTATCTGTTGCTTGGGGCGGTAATTTTCACTTGCCGCCCTCCATATAGGCTTGCGGGTCACATAGCCGCAATAGACTGTGCGCTTTAACACCACTGTGAGGGAATTAACAAGTTTATATGCTGATATAGCTGAAAAGACGAGCACCTTATAATGCATGCTTCTAGCCACTTAATCAGGGATCATTATTTCTACTCCATCTTGCCTCCATTCAGTTATTTGAGATAAAACTAGCAAATGTGAAATAGTATATTCAGAAATGCTACTCAGATATAACGATAATTCAGTGTCTTCAGCAGCTGTTGTGTCGCCTGCAAAATCGTGTCACCGCACCTCACACGGTACACAACTGCGACTACTTCAAAGCAAGCACATGCTATTTCGCTTTAGAAGTTTCGTTGCATTTTCGGTGCACTGATTGAATCTTTTGTGTTGTCGCTGGTCATTTTAATGCAGCACTTCCAGCGAATGAAGCTGCCCACGCTGTTCTCCACGCAGTTCAAGAAGAGGCCGTATTCGAAGGCTTCAAGTTCAACTTCTGGCAAATAAACACTAATGAAATTTCAGGCGCTTCTGTTGAATCGTTTGTGTTGTAGCTAGGAACCACGATGACAATATTGCGAGTTGGTACTTTTTGGGTTGCGATTAATGAAACTATATTAATATTGAGCTCGGCATCAACCCATTATTCGTCAATACACAAATATAGGGCAATTCTCACGCCGTTGTATTACCCAGGTATGACGACTTGATTTAGTACGGAGCTCTTCAGTGTGCATTGTTTTAGTCTTGGGAGCAGTTTTGGTATCGGCATCAGTGTCAAGCGGATGTAATTGACACTTAAGAAGTTTCTGTATCAATCGGACAAAATGTGCGCTGGTAAAGGCATCTAGTTTCAGTTGTCGCATTGTTTCATTGCATTGTCCAGTTTTTCTTAAACATTCATCTGTTTTTGCAAGGCACATACGCTCGCACCCTGGCTTCAACTTGTTGCTCAAACTTTTCTTATCTCTGGCAATGCTTTCATGGAGCATCACAGCAGCGAAAACACACACGCTTATTTGCCAAACAAACACAGTCTAATTCACTTTCACAACAACCCCTCGGGCATTCGGAAAGTTTTCCCTGAAAAGCATGCCAAACTTTGTCCTTGCTGTGCTGTTCTCGCCGTCGGCTTGATATGACATCAGAATCTTTTTATCACACCTTCTGCTCTTGTCGCAAAACAACCATGAATATAGCTGTGTGTTGAGGATGATTGATTTTACCGATTTATAACTATTGTCAGATGTTATCCGGTTTAGCGTGTGTGTGTGTGCTCACCTATTTGTGCATTACGGGATATGAGCTTGCGCTCGAGCTGTCCCGTCTCCAAATCATGATTTATCTAGTTTCTCCTTGAACGATTGAATTGTTCTCGCTTTTACTGTTTCACTGTCTAAACTATTCCACTTTTCTACGCTCCTCTAAGGAAAACTGTCCTGTTTGATCTTTTGTCGGCATCTTGTTTTTTTCAATTTGATACCATGTCCCCTTTGATATCTCTCATTCCAAACAATCCAGCCTTTCCGATCCGTTTTTTTAAATCCTCTCATGTATTTGAAAATGTGTATTAAGTCCCCTCTCTGTCTTCTCTTTTCAAGCGTGGTCAGTCCTAGTTTGTTCAACCTATCTGCGTATTCTAAACCTCTCAAACTTGGTTCGATTTTCGTTGCTGCTCTCTGTATTCTCTCGAGTTTGTCGATATGCTTCCTCAAAGACGGAGACCATACCACTGCCGCATATTCTAGTCTTGGTCGAATTATTGTCGTGATCAGCTTCTTCAACATATCCTCATCCATATATCGAAACGCAGTATATATGTTTTTGACTAGTCTGAGTGCAGATGCTGTGATTTTGTTAATATGTCCTTCCGGGGATAGAGTGTCGCTCATGATTATTCCCAAATTCTTTTCTTCTGTCACTTCCTGCAATATTTTTTCTCCCATCTTGTATTTTCCGCACGGCCTATTTCTACTTTTTCCAACTTCCATTACTTTACATTTTTCGATACCAAACTCCATTTTCCAGCTCTGACTCCATTTATAAATTGTATCTAAATCATTTTGGAGTGCTGTGCAACTGCTATTTTGCCATATTTGCCTGCCTCTTTTGCCATTTTTAGTGCCTGAACGTCCAGTCTTTAGTAATAGTTCTGATAAACACCGTGTATAGGTCGGCTATCACTAACACACAAACACATTGCTGTGGACTTTCTATGACAACAAATACCGCAAAAACAACCAAATATATGTGTGTATTTATCTGAGCGCGTGCTGTGGTTGTCCATGTTCTGTTGGAAAACTTCTCTTCGGTGAAATTTCACGAATTCATGCCGCCGCCTTGAATCAGACAAATATTAAACTTTTGTGCCAAAGTTTGAAGGTTCTCTCTCTGGTTTTTGGGCGTTGTTGTACGTGTTCAGTATACACCGCTTGCACTTTGACGCAAGTTCACTGGTCTTTTCACCAACAAACACAATACACACACCCAGCAAGAATTATATGCAAGATCAAGCGAGAGACGGATGCTTGAGGTACCTGCACCATGGTACCACCAAATTATCATATTGGCACCATGGTACCACCAAATTATCGCATTGGAACCATGGGGCCACCAAATTAGAATATTGGCATCATCGTGCCACCAAATTATACTTTTGGCACCATGGTAAGACTAAATTAACACATTGGCACCATATGACTACCAAATTAGCATATTGGCACCATACGACTATCAAATTAGCATATTGGCATCATGGGACCACCAAATTAGCACCGAAATTGAGTTTTCGACTTATAATCCCTGTGTTGTACTATTCATTGTTGTGTGAAATATTTCAGCATCAGATTTGTGATTGCGTAAGAAGAATACTAGAAATACTTATATAAATATGAATCAACTGGTCAAGTTATATTTGCTTTGGTAAGGGATAAAATCAGACCGCAGTGAACATATTGAGATGACAATTATTTCTTCTGTATTTACTTCTCTTGTTACGGTGAATCATATATATATATATATATATATATATATATATATATATATATATATATATATATATATATATATATATATATATTTATCTGTTAATTGTTGTTTATTGTGATATGATCGCTTATTTACTTATATTTATTGTTATTTTCTCATATATATATATATTGTTGGATATCGTTATTTATTGAATTACATATTTACATATTGTTTATTGTTATTTATTGAGGAGTGTGAGCGGAGTGACATTGTTGAGTGTTATCGGAACTAACTGTTTACTACTATATATATTATTTACTTTGCGTACTCTCTCTCTCTACAATTCTTTATTTTTCCAACTCTTTTTCGCTACGTTTCTGGGGCGCTTCCGGTACACATGCGGTCACCGCAGGGTGGTAATAGTGCTCGCACTCTTCCCATGCTACTGGACTTACCTGTAATTAATAATAATAATAATAATAATATTGTGTAGTGCCCGTTTCCACTACGCTTTCCACGAAGTAACTTTTTCACGAACTCACGAACGCTTTCCACGAACACGAACTAACACGATCATGATCCAACGTACCATCTGGTCCAACGCTGATACGATGCGATGAACACAAGGACGGAATACGTATTAGAGAGGGCCACCTCCCCAGAATGCATGACACAACACCTGACTGATATCTGGTACCATCATTTACTGATGGAAGGACAGGGGCTGTTGGATTATAGAATTCGCCTAATGAAATTATCCTGTGCCGGGATTCGAACCACGGACCTTCCGCTTGTGAGGCGGGTATGCTAACCACTGCACCACGGAGTCCAACATCATTAACAACTAAGATAAACGCATAGTTGGAGCAACGTTATAAAGAGCAGTCACGGTGACACAGGGCGAACACGATGCTCATCACAAACTTTATGATTAACAACTTTCATTAGTTTGCGAGAATTTTCTGCACGAGCAAAGTTTGAGTGGAATTAACAGACACAACTTGCAGTACGTTTTTGCAAGCCAATGAAAGACGTGCGAATCAGACGAAGTCAAAGTTGTTCTTCTATTTGAACATTTGTCAAAAAGTAATGCTATCTTGTACAATTTCAGGAAGTAAATGGGAATTATATACCATTACAGTTCTAGCACGACGTATCGGCTTTTTTTAGATTAAAATCTTCATAGGCCTTACACTGGGTGTAACAACGAATTTATGAATTTCAAACCGCAAAGCAGCTTCAGCACTGTAAATATTATGCTTTAAATTTTTATTCTGTTTTTAATATTATGAATTAACAATATCGATTTTATTATTAACTGGTTTTGATGAGAAGCCGGTGTGTTGACTTTGAGATATGTTGGCGCTTATGCGTGATTACTTCTCAAACCGGGGTATGCAAATTAGATACAATCCAGTTTTGAATGTCAGCTAAATGTTCGTACTTGGCTTCAACTCAGATAATGCTATCATGCAGTAGTTTCCTCAGTTCAAATGCATTTAGCCCACACAGATACACACACACGCACACACACACACACACACACATGCACACACACATACGCACAAAATATATATAGTACTATTCAGTTGTGGAATTAGCAAACATTAAATATATTTGTAATATAAATGTAAAATATAAATATCATATAATGTAATAAATAATATAATATATATTAAATATGATAATATAATATATATTAAATATAATAATATAATATAATAATATAATACAAATTTACAAATATATATTAGTGAATTGTTCCCAGTCTGGCTTAACGGGGTCTGCATCAACTGTTATCCTCGTGATTTTTAATTAATATTATTACATATTTTTATCTTGTAATTCAACGAGTTGTGCGGGTTCGTCTACTGTTTTGGCTGACAAAAATTGTGATGAGGATTACAATTTACTTGGATCAAAATCGCAGCACCAGAAGAACCATGCTAGCATGATTTCAAAATTTCTCTGGAAGTTCACTTTGTTGAATGAAACAGCCCCGCAGTGAACGTTTATTTGTGGTGCTTCTATAGCTGCAGAAGAGCAATCAACGTCTCATACGTGACATCAAAATCAACACGGCTTATGAAATCGTAAAATTCGCAAACTGGTCTTCAGTGTCCAATAAAGCGAGCCAGAACTTCATTGCGTGTTGTCATATATGTTTGATAAAGCGTTTAACGAGAGCTCGCGCTCATTACATCTTTCCCGGCACACAAACATCCACTGATTAACACATTATCTAGCAGTTACGCTAGCAGATATTAAAAACACGGAATTTTGAAGAAGAAAATTAAGAACAGAAAAAGCTGGTGTATTTTTGGGCTAACTTGGTTTTTCTAGGTGAAAACTACGTCTGATGTGTTCCAATATCCTAAATTATTTCTATGGAAAAATATGTGACCTCTTGACGTCAAAATCACTGGCGAGATCGCTGTGTGGCTGTCAGAGACATTGTTTAGCATGTCAGCTTGATAAAAGTCGCTAAATTTATAATACTAGCAATGTAATTTTGCTCAAGAAAATATCTTGGAGAGATAAAAATGAAATTTCAGAAATATTTTATGAAGCAAATATATTAGCCAAATCAGTGCGTAAAATTAACACACTACTTCGAGTTCAAATTATTAATCTTTTTATTTTACCCCATATATTTATGGTTGCTACAACTTTACAACAAAGATTATAGATTCATTTTATTGATTGAATCAATTGTTTATTAAAATATGTATTTTATAGGTTATTAGGATCAGGCTATTTTTTTCAAACAAATTAAATGACAACATATTCCGCTTGATTCCAACTTCCAAAAATATCTGTATTCAATATTTAAAATTCCCAAATTTCCACTTCATATATTCATATTTCATATTTCTCACTTCATATAGCATTCAGATGAGAGTGTACTTCATTGACAGTCAACTGACAAGTCAGGTTTTTTGCTCGAGCAAACATTACCACGCATACAAATAGGAGAATTGTTTACACATGTTGGCACAGCGGAACATTGGTAAATAAAGGCTGAATTTACTCGACCTCGTATCGCGCAATATTAGAAGATCTCATGCAATATGTTCAGCATAACCTCCACGTTATTTGGCACAATTGAAAAATTATGCAAGCAATCTGAAAGAATGTGAGTATTGTCCTAATGTTGAATATGCAGTTTCAACCAAATTTTAGGTGAAATTTCTGTAGAATATACGTTAAATTATGCTTTTTTTCCTAATATAAACTATTTTATGTTGAAAAATAGTTTATATGTGATTAGTTTAGATTTTTCGGAGGGAACTGTTGTCAGTGAGAAGTCAACACAAAGAGTTATTCAACAAAAATGATTAACCTAACCTAACCAAAATTCTAGACAGCTGTCACTCACATGTGTAGATTTTTCATTAGTGGCGGGTCTCTGCCCGAAAAGATCCAACCATTTTATTCCGTTTATCATGTTACGGCGTTTTTATGTTAGTCAACCGGGGTACTTACCATTGGCTAGCATTGTGGATGAATTTCATACGCAAATTTGTACAAGAAAATGTATTTAATCTTTGGCAACAAATAAACGGCAAAAATGGCACAGAAGTTTGTAGGTTTTTGTCTGTTGAAATTCTTGTCAGGGAACAGCGAAAAACGTGCGCGCATATGAACGGCAATGAAATCATGCAGAGAAATGACCTCGAGTACAGAACTTCAATATTGCCGACAAGTGGTCACTCTCGCGTTCAAACCGACACACACACACACACATACACGCACATACGCACATCCAGCCTGCCCGCAGACATATTGGCAAAATCGCCAAATGGCCACCTGTGCCCTAGACAAACAAACCGATCCGAATTAGCACTCCGGCCAGCTAAACCATCGCCAACAATCCTACATCCACCACCAACAATCCTAGGGCTATCCACCATCCGCTCGGGTGTGTGTCCAAACACACACACATATACACACACACGCACAACTAGAAGCAGCATGTTGAAACACCCGTCATTTCGGTATGAGTTGCTAGTTAGTTCATAGATCTCGTACACCGATAAAATACAAGCATACAATATTTTTGCAATCACATATGCTGATATATATTTATACACGAATATGGAAGTGAATCGGATTGTAGTATTTTCCGGCACAGATCGACAGATTGCAGATATTTTTGGGCGACAGGTAAATCGCTCGCACCTGAGCGTACAACTATCTCGGTCATATATCCACACACACATAAGCACACACACACACGCATATACTTGAACATACACAGAAGACATATACACAATATGGTCCATAGAATGACCCTTATAATTGAATTTCCTTGAAATTAATACTGCGAAAATGTGCTGAATTATCGACTGCTTTCAAACGTAAACCATTAGTATGTTGGTGTCATTTGGAGTACAATGGTGTTAGTCACTTTGTTTGTTACTACGTGATTTCAATCGTACGGAGACAGTTAACTTTGCTTTTGCTCAGTGGCGGCGCTAGGGTTTCTCCGATGGGGGCTAAGGAAAATGATAAGGGGATTGGCAGTAGCGGATACAGAGGGAAATCTTGTGAGGGGCTGAATTATTTGGGGAGTGAGGGGGGGCTGAAAATGTGTTCAATGATATGACACATTTACAAACGCATAATGCGCGAATATGCTTTGCGATAATGCTTATATCAACTAATTATACAGGAAAAATACTTTTCTTGACTTATATTAGTGAATGTCTTGGTTATGAGGAGTTGATGGGAACATTAGCGGATCGCCCCTGGATTCGCCAGTGGGACTTGGCGAAACATGAAGAACTACACTAGAAATGTTCATGGTGAGGATTGTTGGGAGTTATGGGGGTTTGGCACGTTCAGTCTCTCCAAGTCTCCCCTAGGTTTCTCTATTGCTTTTGTGCCATAAATAATGCATGTCGTCCGTTGTGTTTTGGGAATAGCTACTATAGTTGAGCGTGTACCGATCGATACACTACCTCTTCCATTCACACTTGATTGATTTTATGCTGCAATCAACCGGTGATTGTCTCTCAAATGGTCAAATCAAGCCGCTCACATCACAATTGTCTCAATCGGCGGTGCGTATTGATGCGAATTTAAACAATTCTGACCACAATATCCATGCACAATATTTTCCCGTGTATATGAAACTCCTGTGTATATAAGATTCTTTCAATTTTAGATAGAAAATCTGGATGAAAGGATGTTTACTGAAAACCTTTATTAAAACATGTGAACATGTTCTATGAATTTGATAATGATTATTTATTTTTGCGAAGTGATCAGAGATATTGGAAAACGTGTGCGTGTTTGTGTGTGTTTGTGCTAAAGTGCTTACACGTGTGTATAAAGTGGTTTTTGGTAGTGTACGATCGAGCGACTAATCGAGTTTATTTTCCCTATCAGTTTTCATTAACTGTAATGTGTTCTTGACGTAATTGCTGGCTGTTTGGTATTGCAAAAACATAGAGGTCATCATTTCAACTGGAAATGGCTGCAGAAAACTGGAAACATTGTTGGCTTCGGTTTTCTACGAATATTTCACGTTTCATCTCTTAGCTTCGATCAAACATTCTTTTCATCTGAAAACGATGGTGCTGCTGCATGGAATCAAATATTTCTGGAAATGCTTCGAAACAATCTGCAGAACTCTGTGATTAAAAAGTGATTTATTGCAGACAAGGAATTGTTTTCAATTAATAATGGGAATTGTTCTGAACAGCTGGTCAATACGTGGCCACTACAGGTAAGCCGACATATCAACACCTACACGTCTACAGCCTTGAATTGGGTGCCTCCGATACAAAAGTATGATATGCCTGCAATATTTTTGCCTCCATTCAATGTGTGCTGCTACAACGGTAGAATGATGATGGCGTGATTGGTCTTTTCACTCAACAAACATGAAGCAAGCAAAGCGCCGGCGCGTCTCACTCATGACGTGCGATCAATGGCACGACGGCAGCGTCTATTTGACGACAATATGCGGCGCCGTGAGCAAAATCACTATGGTCGCCACCACGGTGAACACTGTGAATACAATCAAGCACAGACGGTCGACCACCATGGCGGCGAACTTCCAGTCGCTGACGATCTCGCGGATCGTGTCCTCCTTGCGGATCCTGCTCGTGATGAACTTGAGCTCGCGCAGCATGGCCTGAAGCTCGCGATGGGTGCCGGCACATCCGACCGTCATGCTGCCGGCTGCTGCGGTCGCCGAGGAAGTGGAGTACTGCTCCAGTCCCGGGTACTGCGCCGCCGCCAGGGCGGACGATAGGGTGCCTCTCAAGTCGTCATCCATGTCAAGCACGTTGGCCAGCAGCGACTTCGAGGAGCGCTCCTTCAGCTCCAACTCTCTCATTTTGTTGTTGATTTTGATGGTCTTGCGCGTGATTTTGCGTCCGGGCCGCGACATACGCAACATCCACGGCAACCAGTTGAGAAACACTGAAGAGATCTGTGCATCAACACACACACACACACACACACACACACACACACACACACACACACACACACACACACACATGTTATATGACACATATGTGTTATAGATTTCGAAAATATCTCAGGAATAAATGGCGACCAAGCTGTCCATGCAATTTTTTCCCAGTGCTTATAATGTAATGAAATAAATAATTATTGTTATACATATATATATATATATATATATATATATAGTATGTGGATGGATTGATATGTGGATTAGCACACAAGTATTAGCACGCAAAAATCAATACAGCCTTGAGATGAAACCGTCGGAATGTTGGTATGAAAGTGTTGTCAGTTATTTGAATATCTAAACTCAGATGAGTTTTGAATTGTTATGCCAGGATCTCGACTATTTGCAGTCTCAGTATTTGTGTCCTCGTACAGCTAGAAATACCTAACGTACTAACGTATACGTTGGGACTTCTAGAATATATTTTAATTGCTCTGAAACGTGTATCTGGACCTATCTAGAGATATCGATCTATCCATGTTTGTTTTGCAGGAGAGGTCAAAAGTATTAGCAGATTAGTAGACGTGTTCGTAATTCCGTTAAGACACATCAAATAATTATTTCAAACATTGCTTCGCATTCGAGCTGGAAACAGCAAAGCACTTTCAAATCCAGCAGGCCAAGCAAAACTTTGGCGTTTAATTATTCCGCGCGCAGGTTGTGATTGCTTTCTGTGCTTGAGAAAATTGCCTTGCCACCTAGACTACTCCAGTTTTCATAATCAATATTGAATTTTCACTCCTGCCAATCTCTAGAGTCTTTCCGGATTATTCGAAATTGAGAGAATGGTGAACGACTGGAGCTTATTACGAAAAGTGATCAATTTCTTTAGCAACAATATTATAATATCACATGAAAAAATATATATTTATTACTTTTCACAGCCTTTCTACTTAGTCTAATACTTTCCGCTTTATACACACTTTTACAGACGCGCTATCCACTTGGAAAATTACATCCATGAAGTCATGAAGTGGTACACGTTTTATCTCTCATATCTGTCTTGCTATCTGTTATACTTTATCCCTGCAGGCAGTGGCAGAGCCAGGATATTTCCGGTGGGGAGCTAAAGGAAAAGATGTGGGGCTTGACGAAACAGAGGGTGATTATATTCCGAATATTGAAAATTAGGATAATTTTGTGAGCGCGCAAAAATTGAGGTTTTATTGCTAAAATTGACCCTCTTAGAAACCATTATACCATTATATCGAAATCATTATACATTCGCAGAGGGAGCATATTCAATTTAACTACTCGAACTATACCTACACCCGACATTTAAAGCACTTTACAAATAGAACGCGGACACAACCCCTCAAAAGCAGCGCCTCCGGGAGAAAGAGGACTTATGGTCCCCTACCAACCATGACCAACTACTCTTCAAGTGTTCATGCTGATGATAATTGGGGAGGCTTATGGGAGATTGGACATATTTTTGGGGGTGAGGGATCAAGCCCTTTAGCCCGCTTCGCTTGTCGTCGCCACTGACCGTAATTTGAAACTGTCTAAACGGCTGGCTGCTAATTTTCCTCGCTGATATAATGCTTAATGATAATTCAGAGAATTCAGTGACTAGGGAAATTGCAGACAAATTTTATATCAAGCAGCATTATATCACACTATGTATGCTATCTAATGAAAACTATACAAACTATAAAATATTTTTTTATTTCTCAAAAAAGATTTTGTCAAATATTTCATATTGGTCTTTCCATAAAACTCCACATTCAAATTACATGCATCAAGTGCAATTGTCAAAAAAGTATGTGTGTAATTATTATTGAGGTCGCGCCCGAATGACGTCACGTTGACCTCATGTCATTGTCAGCCAATAGCTGCGTGACAAGTGACACGCAGTCATTCAGGTCAAGAAAAGACTGACACGGTGTTAAGTTAAGACCTGTCAAGCTGGTGTTACAAACTGCTGTCAAGTACACAAGCATTGTGATCCGCTTTGGTCATGTTCAAGTAATTCCTTGTGTTTCTAGTGTTGTATTCGCTAGTGTTCTTCAAGTGTGCAAGCTCATTATCAACTCCAAGAGTCTACATCGCCTATTTTTCAAGGCACGTGGTCGTTACTACGTGCCTCTATATTCGGAGGACCGCTTCGAAAACCTGAGGCGAGTAGCACACACCAAATCAGATTGTAAGCTGGCCGAATTTTAAATGCAAAATCTCCCACGTCTTCAAGTCTAAAATCAACACAAAAGCAGCTTGGCAGGACTTCACACAGCCAGCTTAACGTCGACTAGCTGAAAAACCGACAGCAAACTAAGGTAATCCTTGCTCCATTCCTAGTGCATACACAAACGATAATTTCAAAACAAAGTGTTTCTATCGATCACAGCCCATCAAGATCGGTGAGCAAAAGCTATCAGAATGATTACGCAGTCGAAAACCCTATTGTAGGCTAATACGTGATTGTATATGAACTGATAATTTTTGTGAGTGTGTAAGAGCGTGCAGCGTGCATATAGGAGCGCGATTCTGAATGCGACTAGTTGTATCGGTAATGTGGCCCTGTTTGTGACATCTGTTTGTTGTTGGTATTCTTTGTTGTTGATTGTTACTCCTGGTTTCTTTTCCGAGCAGCAATCAAAAACAAGATTGAAACACTCCACTGAGATTTACGATATCTTCGAAATGAAGGCCCATACATAAGTCCTTCATCATAGATAAAAAGGCGGAACGTTGAACTAGCATCCGTGTGGCTCTCGTTGTTCTATAATACAATCGCCAGTGGACTATTGTTTCGTTGTGTTTACGACAGCTGGGTTGCCTGGTGGCAGTGATGTAGTGCACTGCTTTCGCTCGTAATGCTTGATCGTACACCCGAGGTGCTATCACCATTGCCGCAAACAAATGGCTGGCAATTTATGACAGCCATGTGTCATCCGCCAACATGTTTGTCACAGCTTCTCGTGAGATATGGCGCTTTTGCAAAGCCAGTGGCGGCGCCAGAACTCTTGCGGGGCTTGGCGAGATATGAGGAACTATACTGGAAATGTTTATGGTCAGGATTTGGGGAGGACTTGACACATTTTGGCAGGCTTCAGCTTCTTAAAGCCCCGCTTGGCGCCGCCACTGGGTACAACGAAGCAGATCTGTCGCGTCTAAAGAGAATTTCCTGTTCATTGTCAGCGTTTAATAAATGCTGAGATTTTCGCGAATGAAAAACTGCCAACAATACAGCCATGTGTTGTGCGGCCTGTGTGAGGCAATATTTGACGCATCATATTTTGAACTATGACGTGCTGTATTTCCAACCCTGAACTTTGCCGGATCGCCAAAAGTATTTAAACAATTCAAATTCGAATAACGTATTTAGGCGGAATGAAATACATCAATGTTTGAATTGATTTTCTACGCTAAAATTGTGAGGAATTTTTTCCCAGGAGCAATTACATTGACACAAGCCACAGGATCACAAATATTACCAGTTTTGTAAATAATACCAGTTCAAATAATACCAGTGTGCTTGCTGCAACGCGGCAACACTGAAGCAACGAGATGCAGCTAACTAGCTCATTTTCGACCGCACAACGTCATTGTAATTTCCGCATTCAGCAGACTGGATTAGCTCATAATGAAACGCTTAGTCACAATACACTTCCTCTTGGTGACAGCCTATTATGCTCTAGTATGTCAGCACAACACATTTCAGCCAATTACCACCGCATTAATTCATCATTTCATGTTGAGAATATGAATCGCTATAAATGTGAAATATATCAACGTGACTGGAAAGCAAAACAGGCTAATTAAAATTTACGCGACCCGGATAAGAAGAACAAATGAGAAAAATAAGTTTAAATTGGAGTCGTCGGTTATTGTCAATCAGAGTCCTATGGTAATAGGTATATGGTAATGGGTATATGGTAATAGGTATATGGGTATATGTGGTAATGGGTGCGCTTAAACTTGTGATTCACAGCAGATTGCGAAATGAGCCTGGTGGAAAGTGAAAATTTATTGTTCTAGATCAATCAAGAGAAAAATACAATGGCAATGGCGGCACTAAGATGAGTTTGGAGGGGGCTGAGTTTCCGCAAATATATGGCAAGCCCTCTGATTTCTTCCCAAAAAAATCCTGACCATAAGCATGTGGAGTGCAGTTCCTCATGTTACGCTAAGCCCCCGTATTTTTTCCTTATCCCTCCTCCGGCCCCTGCTGGCAACGCCACTGAATAAATTACTCATTTTCTGTTGCAAAACAAGACATCACGACAGACAATCAACACTTAGATGCGCGCAGTAGAACACACCCACTATCTGAACTTCTACCGCCCGCACTGACAACCAATTTCAACAGATGTCTAACTTTGCAATAAATATATGAATTATTAATGCTGGTAAATAATTGTTATGAAACATTTACGAAATATTATTCAATAGTGAATAGCGGTTTTCAACATTTTTCAGCGTGTAATTCAATTTAGCATGCCACATTAAGCATGATACTCCTCTTACACCAAATGTTCTCAACATTCCTATATATGACTAAACTAAAACACTAGATATAATTCCCCCCATCACCAACGAAAAATTGTCAAATTACCCACAGGGGGTAAATTAACTTTGGGTGTAATTAAATCCCATGTTGGGAACCAATGCAAGAGAAGAGAGGTTACTTGAAACATAACAGGCTGATTACCGCAGAGTACCGCAGAGTACCGCAGAGTATAGCTCTCGTGTCGATCATTCGGAATGATATTGGACTTACGACGAACTGGAATCGATGTGCGAAAATTATTAGTTCCACTCAGACAATCGACTTCTGACTAGAGAATAATTGAGACAGCTCTATAAAACCACCATAGATAAAAAAGTAAGTGTTTAGTGTGTGCGTTTCTCTCTCTCTCTCTCTCTCTCTGTATGTGTGTGTGTGTGTGTGTGTGTGTGTGTGTGTGTGTGTGTGTAAGCTTTCCTTTTGAATAGGAGTGTCGTTTGATTCAATGGCGGTGCCGTATTTCAATTTGCCTTGTGCTCGATACAAATGGGGCATTTTCTATTGTGAATTTGTTTTCACCAGCGCTGATTCTGCCCATAAACACGCAATACCTAGCGAAAATGAGATGGTCGAATCGTGTGAGTTATTTGGGCGTGTTTGTATTCAGCGGTGGTAGCATTTGATGGAAGCTTTTTGTGTGTTGACTCAACACTCTGGCGGCCAACCAGTCACTGACTGTTCAATAAGCGAACTTACTGTAAACAGAGTGCATTGAAATAGCAGTCTGGTATTGACTCAAATGTTTTTATACAACCCGGCTGATTTCCAAGTAATGTCAAATATTCTTTGCAAAGTCGCACTGAAACACTTGGCTGTCATTGGAATTGACTGAGCTGAATTTTTTGTCCAAATAGCATATGTTTTTTTATATATAACATACTATAATACAATATTACTGTAATATAGTTATATTAATTTTATTGTGCCAAAATTTTGCACAGCTTCTCTGAGAATATATTCCAAATAGCAAAACATACGCATGCCGAAAAGCAAATATACGAGTATATATATATATATATATATATATATATATATATATATATATATATATATATATATATATATATATATATATATATATATATATATATATCAATAATCAAATAAATATATCATAAATAACATATTATATATATATTATATAATATATAAATATATTATATATATATATATATATATATAATATATTATAAATAATCAATAAAAATCAATAAATCATTGTGAATGTTCCAGCATTCACATATCAGATCATTTCTCTATGCTCCAGTTTTAATAAACTAAATCCAGTACTACAGCCAGCTAAATTCGATAGCGCACATAAATGCGACATTTGTTGTAGCAGACTCAGTTTGAGTTATCTGTTGTTGCATTGGCATGACCTTGTGCGACTCTGGCGGATCCAGGGGGACTCAGGGGGCTGAACCCCCCCCCCCCCCTTCCCCAACAACGTTTCCATCAACTCCTCATAACCAAGAGATTCACTAAAAAAGGTGAAGAAAAAATATTTTTCGGTGGAATTTGTTGATATAAGTATTATCGCAAAGACGTTGCATAATTATGCATGTACATGACTGATCACCACCAAATTCAGCCCCCCCCCCCAATTAATTCAGTCCCTCCAAAAATTGCACTCTGGATCCGCCATTGCTGTGTTCTAATGTCATTTGGCTGCCGTGCCAGTTCCACTGACAACAAAAACTCACTCCAAGCCAATCTAGTCCGGCCTCTCGTTGCAAAAATTGCCCTCCAATCAATACCAATCCACCGTCATAGTGATTACTGTCAGATAATTGACACACACACGCCACCATTAGGGCATGTGTATGTGCACGTGTGTGTTTGTGTGTCAGTCAGTGTGAGTCAGCGTGTGTCAGTGTGACGGTTTTTGTTTTTTGAACATTGTTTGCGTATTTGAACAATGCCGGCAATATTGCATTCACATATCAACCAATCCCATAGGCTGCATATCTTATACAGCATATGTGTCACTAATATATTAGTAATTATATGGTATGGTAAATGATATGGTATGCATGACAACATAAATATTGTGTACAAATTATTAATTAATTACTTATTATTAATTAACTGTGTACAAAATATGACCCAAAATTTCGGCTAATATTAATATGAATATTTAATACAAATTTCACTAATTAATATCGACACTACATCAATCTGATTGTGTCACATTTGTTGGGGTCCAGCACGTTTAAACATATAAACACAGAAAATATCATCGCTTAATTTCTACGCTGTCACAATATATCACAATGATTAGCATTACACTTGAATTAATTTATAAACACACGGACTACTCAGTGATTTGATAATCAAAATCTGTTTTGCCAACGACAAACTTTGTCAGAAATATATCCACGCCAGTGGTGTCTGTTGTGACTATATGGTGCATGACGGATATTCGTGAATTAATTGAATTCGAGATATTTTCTTGTTTTTGCTGTTTCGCCAGTTTTGCAGCAGTTGACTGAAACTATTGTCTACTCGGTGTCTATATACTTGGTGTCGTTTAGCACGGGCTATCTGTCAAAGCTGTTTGTATTTCCATTTCAACGCCGCTTGCATTTGCAAAACAATTTCCCTGTGCATTAGAACCGTTGCATTTCTTATTCGATATGAACGCGGCGAATAAAGCGGCAGCTGCCCACCAAAATAAGTTTTGCCTCTAACCAATATGCTATGATACGTCGATAGGGTGCATTTTCAATGCAGTATTGAGACCGTGACAGCTCATAGATTTGACGCGCATTTTCTTCAGAAACGTGCTGATACTTGTGTGAGACCTATTTATTGGAAGCCTGCATAATGCAATATGTTCTCGACCATTTTTGTGACGCCATAAGGCGTTAAGTGGCATAATGGTACAAGAAAGCGATTCTTGAGAGCGATTTCAGTGTTTTGTCGCTCATAGACAGCTTGAGATCATCGAAGAATTCTGCAGTGTCTGTTAGCAATGTATCAATTGTGATTCTGCAATAAGCCTATCGCAGCGCTCTTCGTTATTTTGATCTTCAACAAAGCTCAAATTTTTGCGATATTGTTATTAGACAGACCGATATTGATTAATTCGGAGGGGATTTTTGTTAAAATTGGCGCTAAGATTGATATTCTAAGGATCTTTGTTTAATTGATATCCCGCCAGGGGATTAATTTATCAATTGTTACAGTACAATTCCCTGAACTGTGGAAGGCTAGACGATTTTCCCGAGAAAATTACATCCTTGTTGAACACAGCACAAAGCGCTTCTCTCAAAGCATTTCCCGTTGAAAATTTAATTATCGCTTGCTCGAGAAATCCACTCTCTACATCGTCTTGCGCATAAATCAATAATGAAATGATGCAGAATTATGCATAAATGTGACATATTCAGCTGTGCAAATCAAGGAACGATAGTCAATAAGCAAATGCAAACACGGACTCAATTCTCAATCTTTAATCTTAGACTTCAATGTTTAATCAAATTTTCACTTTTAATACTGTCCTATTTGACAGTGATGAAATCCGCTACGAAGTGTATATAGTTACACCAGCTTATTTCTAGGCACAGCAAGACATCTCGTACTAATGACAGCCAAAAGTGCAGACGATGTAGTAAAAATGAGTTACAGTTATTCAAAGAAAACGTGGCTAGAAATGAATAATATAGTTTGTGTTTACCTGTATTCGAGGACATGGCAACTATATTCCTTTATTAGGAAAACAGAGTGAGAGCTACACTGTTTAGGATGTTTAAGCAAAAATTACTCCCAGTGGAAAATGCATACCATGCGACGGAACATATATTTTATCTCGTTTTTCACAGGGATTTTTGAACCACTTAGGAAGCAGGTTTGCACCTCCTCATAGTGCGAGCATCCTCAGCTAATGGCTAGGTAATGGCTAAATGATACATGTCCAGAAAAAATGTCAGATTGGAAAATACGGGGGACTGAATGAATGATTTATCAGTGAAGGTCGTTCAACAGTTATGTCATGAGGGACTGTCGCTCAGACCAAAACACTCATCATCATTTCATTATCATAATCTTATCGTCCTATCAGCCTATTATCATCATCATCTCATCATAATGTCCTCATCATACACATGATTATAATTCTATAATCTCATCAACACGCTGTCATTTCATCACATAACATGCCATAATTTTTCACTCCTTATTAACGATGCTATTACAGTTATTGTATCATACCACGTCAGCATGTCATATTAGCCAACTCCTACAGCATTTGTGATGTCAGTGTGTATACTGATTGATGACTGGCGTGTGAAGTGAAAGTTGATTAGCAACGTTCAAATTAAGTCAACGGAGAACTTTTTCTGAATGTCCCCAAATTTGGCGTACTCCAGAAAACAATTTTTGCAAATATCAGGTTATATATTTGGTAAATATTGTTTACCAGTTATCTATTTGCTCCCCGAATAGATGTATGATTGTAATGAGGAACATATTGCTTGAAATCGTCCAGCTACTCCTGCAAATTTTCATTTTCACAATCCACGAGGAATGTTTTCGAAAACAAATCGAAAGTGCTTGAAGTGAATGTTCGCGTGACACGAGTCCCACGTGACCGATTTTGATTGGCTGGAACAGTTGTAAAGCTCGCTTCTGATTGGCTAGCATGCTGATATTAGCTGGTCACGTGACAACCAGAACTCACCCACTGAGGCATGCTGTGCGTGTCTCCTGAGCGGTGGTGATAGTTGAGAACAACGACGGTCAGCACCACAGACGAGGCCACCATGAACATGATGCAGTTGAAATATGTTCCTGCACCGACACACACACACAATTGTAATTTGAAAACGTGCAGCTTCAATTCTACGCTTGGCCTATCGTGTCAATTCAATTTGCTCTCAAGTGAAATTTAATTTTGTTAGATGAACAATAATGTGGCATGGAAGTTGTTCTCAAAAAATACCACATAATGAATATTGATGTTGGCATCGTTATTTTAATATATGTTTTATCATTAATTTAATGCACGTCGCATTGTCCATTTGATAGTTTATTTCGCACTTACACAGACAGACAGACAGACAGACAAACTTCCTCGGTTCTATATGTGAGCCACTCAAGCTACACATTTGGACGAGTCATAGCAGTTTGATTTTTATGAGTGCAAATATCGACTCGTTATTACGAAATATTTAATACACATTTTATAAAACCCGAGACATTATTGTGATGTAATGTACGTCTCTTTTGAGGTGTACAATTTATTTAATCAGAAAGGTTTAAAGATCTTTTCTCTCATCCCTACACAAACAGAAGAGCTGATAGAAATCACACAGGGAACAAGGAATGTAACTATGACACTTTCGTCGTTCTATTCAGCACTTTGCTTAATTATATTTGGACGGCGACCAATATAGGACATTGAGAGAATCAGACGTTTATGCGCTCTACACGGAAGGAGACAACACTGTCTCTCTAACAGTGACGTAACGTATGGAGGGTTCGGCAAGAGCGGAATGTCTCAGAGGGCGACACAAGAGCTGCTGATGACGTTGAATTATCGTTATATCTGAGTCGCATTTGTGAATATACTATTTTATATTAGATGTTTTAATCTTAAATAATTAAGTGCTGAATGAAGGCAAGATTGATTGAAAATAAGGATATTTTACCGGATTAGGTGACTGGAAGCATGCACTATTATAAGGTGCTCATCTTTTCAGCTATGTCGACACATAAACTTGCTAATTCCCTTACATTCGTGTTGCACAGTCTCTTGCGGCCATGTGACTCGCAAACATACTCGGGGGGGGGGGGGGGGCAAATGAAAATGACCGTGTCAGCAGCCAGCTAGCCTTGATAGGCTATTACCCTCTCTCTCCACATAACAGCTGCGACCATTCTCTCAGTGAGCATCGCACCATCGTGCCGAAATGCTCGGATATTGCTGTGTCTGCAATATGCCTCACACCAACATCTGGAGCAGAACCCGCGCTGGTCCACTCGCAACTCTCTTGGGACCCTTTTGTGGTCCGCTCTAATAATGGTGCTGTTGCATGTGCTCTTGTGTGTGTATGTCTGTTGTGGGTGTGTGGGTGTCAATCGATATAGAGCGCAACTGAATACTCCATTTGGAGCCAAGTGGCCAGCCATTGTTGCTCGCTGACTAGCGTCCAGTAACTAATACCCACTAGCTACGCAATGATCTACGCCGACCGTGTCAAGAAAGCAATTTCTGCGCGAGACAAGCCAGCCTCCTTGTCTGTGAGTGTCAGCTGGGAATGAATCGGTGGATGATTGTTCGATGCAAGGCAAACGCGCGCACCAATTAGTTTCAACAAGAGACGATCAACAGCGCCCAACAATGACACCTGGGTTTCAGTTGATTACTTGAGAAACAGCTGAAGCTGGTGTTCGGATCGTATCTGATAATTGCTCTTCTATTATCTTAACGTTTCATAGTTATGGAAGAGAAAATATATTTCTTGATCACATCAAATGTCTTCATGTTTTGGATGTACATCACCAACGTAGCTCAATTTGACGACTAGCATTTCAGGTGTGCGACTTGTCTATATGTAAATTGGTGAAAGAGTTACATGTGTCAGCGTATATATGATGTGATGGTTTCTGGGGCTACCGCTCCTTATGTCTTCCGGGCTAAATATCTTTGCGTATGTAACTATTAACTGTTAATGGTTAAAGGTTAAAGGCCTAAGTGATAGCTGCTACACGGGAAGAAGCCGAAGCTTATGAACACACAGGCGGTCCTCGTGCAGCTCGCTGTCACCTCAGAACCGACCCTCTCCACCTTATGGCGCCACAAGGACGAAAGACGTATTAGAGAGGACCACCTCCCCAGAATACATGTCACAACACATGACTGATATCTGGTACCATCATTTACTGCTGGGTGGACAGGGGCTGTTGGATTATGGAATTCGCTCAATGAAATTGTGCTCCGCCGGGTTTCGAACCACGCACCTCCTTGTGAGGCGGATGTGCTAGCCACTACACCACGGAAATGTTAATGTGTTTTATTTCTTATGTGAAATACATGCTTTGTTTTGGTAATAAAAATACATATGAATCTCTTGATTTATAAATATTATCAGTCAATATCATGCAGTGGCGGATCCAGAGTGAGGGGGGAGTTGAATTTTGGGAACGATTAGTCATGTACACGCATAATTATGCAACGTCCTTGCTACAATGCTTATATCAACAAATTCTACAGAAATATACTATTCCTTGACCTCTTAGTGAACCTCTTGGTTATGAGGAGTTGATGGAAACATTGGGGGGGGGGGTCTTCAGCACTGAGTCTTCCCTCTGGATCCGCCATTGGAATCACGTTGTCAATAGCACATAATGTTAATCATACTATTGATGATATAATGGCAATTTCACCGATCAGAGGAACAGCATCGCTGGTGTTTGGCATCATTGCTGCGACCAGGTTGAGAAACACTGTCAGCGAGAGCAGGATGGTGACACCTGAACAACACACAAACACCTGGTCATCACAAATACACAAACACTTGCTCATGGTTCAATGAATGCATGTATGGAAGTTGTGGGTCTGAATACCTCCAACAAGGTTAAGAATCACTGCGATTGTAAATTTTAAATAGTAAATTGTGAATTTTAAATTTTAAATTTTTTATAGGAATTTTTTTTTTGAACAAGAGCTTCTTAGCGGACGTGAAAGTTAGTACGATATCGCACGTGAAAGTTGGGCATTAGGTTAATTGAAAATTAGCAATCATTAGCAATTGAGGTTATGAATCATTAATCCAGAAGTACAAACATAATTATCAGTAGCATATACACCGTATACAGATGTAACTCAAGCAAAATTATGATAATTTATTAAGGCTGAATAAACTGTAAATCTAACAAATATTTCAATAATTGCTTTTTAATCAATAATATACTTGTAGCTGGAAGAGGTTTCAAATATTGAGAAAGACTATTGAACAGATTCGGATCAAAATAAAAACACAGTTTTTAAAAAGTGTTGTTCTAAAAGCATGATAGATGATATCCAGGTTGTTTCTCCTCTGTGTCTGTGTGTGTGTGTGTGTGTGTGTGTGTGTGTCTGTGTGTCTGTGTGTGTGTGTGTGTGTGTGTGTGTGTGTGTCTGTGTGTGTGTGTGTCTGTGTGTGTGTGTGTTTGTGTGTGTGTATGTGTGTGTGTGTGTCTGTGTATGTGTCTGTCTGTGTCTGTGTCTCTGTGTGTGTGTGTAAGTGTGTGTCTGTGTGTGTGTGTGTGTGTGTGTGTGTGTCTGTGTGTGTGTGTGCCTGTCTGTGTGTGTGTGCTTTGACCGACCAAGAGTGAGTTTTTCGCCCGAGTCGGGTGGCAGAGTGAAGCCCAGCAGCGCCATCGACGAGATGAGCACGCATGGAATGATGAGTGTTGAGAAGTAATAGAGCGTGCGCCGGCGGATGTTGATGGTGAATGTGATGTCGACATAAGGTGTGGGACAGCACTCGTAGGTCAACACGTTCCTCTTGCCAGGCAGACCTGCAGCACAAGAGAGCGACATCACCACCAAGGTCGCGAGCTCATTGACACGACGGCAGTGCAACGGTCGTTACCAAACGCAGCGTCTAGAGCAGCTCTTCTTAATAAACCTTCTTAATATATGCTTCTTCTTAAACCTGCTTCCTAAGGGATGCGATGATTCCTGTTAAAGATTGAATATAGTATGTTCTCTACCCATAACTTATATTCTCTCTTGGAAAATCGTTGTTTAATCCTCTTAAACAGTGTGCCAAGATTTCGTTTGTATTTATATCCTTTTCACATAGCCATAACAATTGAGGGGGTATGATAACTGACTGCTGATATGAAAACGGTGCCAGCACTGAAAAAGGTTAATAGAACCACTGGTCTAGATTGTCTAAAATCCACACCAATCTGCTTCAACCATTCAATTCAATATTTTGAGCCTCCAACAGGCAGAGCCGTTGCGAGTACATATGAGGCCCCCCCGAAGGCAACATTTGGGGCCCCTCCCGAAGGCAACACTTGGGGCCCCCCCGAAGACAACACTTGGGGCCCCCCGAAGGCAACACTTGGGGCCCCCATTATAAATAAACCATCAAATAATTAATTTATTTATTAGACATAATCACATAATACAATCTCAGGTGAGAACATCTGAGCAAAAAGGTAAAGGCTATACATAATATGATAAATTTTAATGTCATACGTGAGGCAACGGGGCCCCTCAACACTCGGGGGCTCCCCCCGGCCGGGGGGTACGGGGGGCGGTTGATACGGCTCTGCCAACAGGTTATATATATATACAAAACATACACATACAAGGCATCAAATTGCACATGAACATACACGCAATTCAGCATATACAGCAGCATTGAAATAACTCAATACGTGTAATAATATGCATAATTCAACTGTGAAAGAAGGTGAGAATATAGCTGTTTCGAGAAGGATTTAAGCGAGGGAGAGGACAGTAGGTGAGACGGGATCATGTGGTTTTCATCTTTGGTAAACTAAAGTTCTGATTTTAGTCAGGAAATCTACTTGTAGTTGGTTGAACTCAGCTACAGGTCGTTGACCTAAGTTGTTTAAAGAAAATTTGTTAACGATTAATTTTTTTTCTTCAATTTCAGGTAAGTCCAGTGATATGGTATGAGTGCAAGCACTATTTTGACCATGTGGTGGCTTCTTGTACCAGAGGCGCCCAAAAGATATGGACAAGAAGTTCGAGAAATACGAGTTTTATCACGAAGATGAGAGCGAATTAAGAGGGGGATAAAAATCAAAAGAAAACACTCAATTAAAAAGCTAAATAAGGGTGTATATACACAAACAAATATGAAACTAAGATAAAGCAATATTGCATAATATGTAATAAAAGTAATATGTATGAGTAAAATAATTAAATAAATAAATTAGTGAAATTAAGAAAAGTCGATCAATAAAATATATGTATAATAATGTACGTAAAAATGATTGCATGTAAATAATGAATGTAAATATTCGTATGCAAAATATTGTTATGCAGCGTAATTGGACGTATATTATGTCTGTATAATGTCTTTCCTGCAGTATATTAGCGGTATAAAACAATATACTACCGGCATGCGGTGGCTCCAATGACCGGAACCACCCAAATGATATATAGCCTTTGAGAAATTATAGTTTAGCTAGGAAATATAATATAAATTATAATAATAACAAAGTGTTAATTTAATAATAATGTTAATATAATGATACAAATAATAAAAATGTCATGTGAAGTGAGCCACTATTAAAATGTGTTAATTTAAAAACTGTATATACATTGTTATTTGTTCTATACTTTTACTGGGAGGCTGGTGGGCCGGATTGCAATAACAAAGCCTAGCAGGATAGCCACCCTGATATATATGCAATCGTACACACGGAATATCTCCAAGCAGGTCCACACACACTTTAACGAAACACATATAAATGTGTGTGTGTGTGCGTGTGTGTGTGTTTATAGAGACCACAAGTGGGCTATTATTTATGTATTTATTTATTCAGACCTATTTTAACGTGTGTGGACGGATGCTTGAGTGTCTGTCTGTCTCTGTCTGTCTCTGTATGTGTGTGTTTGTGTGTTTGTGTTTGTGTGTGTGTACGAATGGCCGCTTATGTCCAGATTTCGGACTACCTTGAGCGCCATGATCTATTTCTACCTGAACAATCAGGCTTCCGTAGTTTTCACTCAACAGAAACCTCGCTTCTCTTCCTCTATGACTCTATTCTTAAATCTACTCTTGCTTTTAAGGATGACCTTCTCATTCAACTGGACTTCTCTGCGGCTTTTGACACTGTTGATCATCTAATTCTACTCAATACTCTATCCAACCTAGGTATTTGTGGCGCTGCACTATCATTCTTCCGCTCTTATCTTCTTTCACGATCTCAGCTTGTTTGCACCAGTGATTCTTGTAGTGAGTCTTTCCCACTCTCATACGGTGTCCCACAGGGCTCGGTCCTAGGCCCTCTCCTATTTAATATTTACTTAACCTCCATAGGTGAAATCCTTCATCGTCATGATGTCACTTTCCAAATCTTTGCGGA